>PVKE010003717.1:0-69948 GCA_004027555.1 Craseonycteris thonglongyai | reverse complement strand
ATATCCTTGGCTCGTTCACTCTTCTTATCACTAAAATGACAAATATCACACGTTCTTACAGAATGGGAAATTGTTTTCCTTCTAATTCTGCCACTCTTTTATTTTTTTCTTTATATTCTTCCTACTTAACATTAAAGGTATCAGTCTAATGAGGGGAAAAAACAAAATAACACTAATGACAAAAATAAAGAAAAACAAGTAGCAAAATCAGGGACTGAGGTGACCTCGGGGAGCAGACACTTGGTAAACCTTACCTCAATGCTAAGTGGAAAGGAACCACCACTGTTTTCACACTCGCAGACACGGGATCAACAAGGCAGATCTGGTAAGTCTGTGGCTGCCAACTCTGGCTGGTGACGTTATTTAAGCCCATTATTTTATAGCCAGGATACAGAAGCCTGAGGAAATCACACACCAATAAGGTAAAGACAGAGAGAAAGGAGAAACACCAAGAGGTGCTTTGATGATAGTTAGGGACCCCTGCATTACAATCAATTCAGGAGCACCAACGAGGCAAATGAATACGAACTGACAACAGACAGAAGTGAAGCTGGCAGTTACGGTACCTCGTTAAAATGTGCTATAGGAAATGCATGAACAGGGGTCTCTGTTGCAACATCAAACAGAGCATTCCCCTCACTGACACATTCCCCTCACTGACCATCTCTGCTTTGGAGCCTCCACTGTGCACGTAAGGGGTGGGGACAATGGCAGCACCAAAGGTAACTTTAATTCAGTAGCACACTTTGGCCTTTTCAACAGGATTCCTTTGTTATTAAATACTTATTTATATACCAGGCCCTCCCAGAAAAAAAGCCACAGGAAAGGGCATTTCAAGTGTCAAGTGCACTTGGGTAAGCAGACCAAATAAAAGCTTTGCTTGAAAAAAGCACTCCCTTTCGTGATCAGATGTGCGGGGTCTGTAGCTTACCGGCAGTGCTTGCCCACAGTGAAAGCGCCCACTCGCGGCCCCTGCTGTGTGCTCCACACCTCCAAAATGCCCCTCCTGGGCGCGTAGATCACAAGGAACTGAGCGACTCGGCTGGGACCCTGAGCATTTCCAAACGGGGAGGAGTCCGCCTTTTCTGGCACTCTCTCATGGAGGTCCTCTACAACCTGGATCCAGCCAATCTGGGCATCCCGATACCCTTGGAGACAGGAAAAAGAAAGTGAATTCTTTAATTACTCTAAGTGCAACCATTGCCTTCTGAAGCACTCTGGGATATTTGGGGGTGGGGTAGGGGTGAGGGTGGGGGAGGATTTAAGGAAAGCTATAAAACTATGTTATTTTTAAATTAGAAAATATCTTTAATTATAAGAAATATGGAATCAATCGAGAAGTCTCATCACATCTTAGATATTTTGTTTGCTCCATTAGCTTCAAATCACTTTTCTCTAAAAAGAAAATAGGCATCTCCGAAGCTTTGTGAGTACCATTCCCCAATGCCAAGCCTCTCCCTCCCCTCTCTTTAAAAATCTCCCTTTAAGACATGCCAGGGAGGTGATCAGGTTTAGATTTAAGGTAAAAGTCAAATTAAAATGTAAAAAAAAGATCAAACTGATTTCCTGCTATTCAAGTCCCATGGTGGCAGACAGAGGGAAAACACTGGCTGTGGGGTGACACAGAGAAACTGCAGCCAGCACTGTCTTCCACATCAGGATGGCCCCTGTCACAGGCAACTGATGTCCCCCTTCTGGCTCAGGGAGAAAAATCAACTGCACCGTGGCCAAGAGGTAGGCCACAACGCCAGCAATATGATCACCATGGTAGATTTGGACCGACTGGCACACCTACGTCTTGTATGTTCTGGAAACATCTTGCTGAGAACACACCCTTGACATTATTTCAGAACATAAAACACAAAGGAGAAAGTGTACCATATTTTTTGCTCCATAAGACGCACCTGACCTGCCTGGACCCGCTCTCCTTCCATGCAGTCCCTGCTTTCTGATCTGGCTGCAGGCTTCCCCACGGCACCATTAAGGTCCCCAACGTGCACTCTTCTTTGCAGTATTCGCTCCATAAGACGCACATACCTTCCCCCCCACACTTTTTTGGGAGGAAAAAATGCGTCTTATGGAGCGAAAAATACGGTATGTGTAGCATTGAAACCTACCATATTTCTATAGACCCTGAAACACGTGGCAGGCAAACCCTACAGGAATTCTTTGGCAAGAAGGGGCTTGTGGACACAATCTGGTCCAGAGGAACTTAATGTCCTCAAATCCATCATTCCTCACATGCTAAGTACAGACCAGATTGCACCATAATTGTGGTTTCCAACCAGTAGTCTGAGATAACATGTTACTATTCCAAACGATTCCACAAGATGCATTCTCCATTTCTTCCTTAGGAAGAAGTTTATTTTGTTCAGGTTTGCAAGGTGCCTACATATTTGAAAGTCTCCCTTACAGTTAGGTTTGACCATGTGACTAAGTCCTGATACCTGTTTTATAGAAAAAGGTTGGAGGGACCTCAAAAAATATCTGACTCAGTTGGCAGTTCTTCCTTTCCCCTTCTTCCTCCCTGGAATGCAGATAAGAAGGCTGGAGCTCCAGCAGCCATTTGCACCATGAGATAACGTTGAGTGGGGAAGCTACATGGAAGGAGACTGGTTTCTGAGAATATCATGATGATTTGGTATCAGTCCTGTACTTGGGTCTGTTTTTAGCAGCTAAGTGCAACTCCCACCCAACAGTTATGAAGAAACAAGTGAACTGGCCCTAGAATGTAGATATGTAAACCATATGTCAGCAAAGATGGACTTTGCTAGGTTTAGCTCTTAAATGTGAAAGACCTGGCATTCTAGATTTGGGGAGATCATCTGACTCAAGCATGACCTTGGGAAGTGGAATGAATATAGCAGGAGCAAGAAACTGAGTTCAGGAAATGACAGTGACTGTTAAACTTGAAAGGAAGTACATAAAAAGAGGTGAAAAATGCCCACAAGTTCATCAAATTTAAAGGATGTATCAACTGGACTACTGCATCAAGTTCATGTTATATAGTAAGAAAGAAAGGGTAAACATACAAAGGATTAAACAGTGTTATAAACCAGAAGTTAAGGATGACAATGGTGTTCCACTACTGGGGTAAAACGCAAATTCACTTCCCTTCTGGGTTGTTGTAAGGAAGTACCTTTCCACATGCGGACTGCAATTCCCCTTGTTACGTCCAGCAGAACAACTCGGCCGAAATCGTCTGTCACTGCCGCCAGGGTGTTACATGGAGACAGGCAGATGCTTTCACCATGGCGTCTCGAATCTGGAAGTCCAAATCTGATATTGAAGAGAAAGAAAGGAGCTCAAATCACATTTCAACCTAGAAATATGAAACAGAATAATGAAAAGCATAAACGAAATAGGATGAATCTGGTTTTATATGAAGAACTATGGACTCTGCATGGATTTAGAGGTAATTTATTAACTATTCCATCTGACTTTGTGCACTGTAAAATACGGAAAGCAGTTTCTTCCATTATAACATCAAAGTGCCTGTTTTCTTTCATAGGTTTTCGATATAGCCACAAACTTATTTCTAGAGAAAATCAAGTACGTTAAAACTCTTTTTTTGATGAAGCAGTTATGTTATAGAAGACAGTACCCTCCCAACCAACTAACTTTAGAATACTTGGCTCTGACAGGGACATCTTTTGTCTATTTTAAGTCCTATTTCTAATCTGTTCCCTTTTTTTGCTAGATTTCATATCTTGCTGACACCAATGTTATCAACCTGGAGCAAAAACTGTTTTCCTAAATAGTTATCTTTAAACTGCTCTGGGTCAACAATCAGTCTTCTTAGAACTCTAAGTAAAAGAAAAGAGGTATGAACAAAGGACCAGGAGAGCTCACTTGGATGAAAGTCCCTGAGCCAAAGTACTCAAACTTGGTTACATCTATTTGGAATGCACAGGGCCTTTTGGCTTGTATCTAGATTCTTTGGTGAATTCAGAAAATGTGACATGTTAGGATATTTTCAAATAAGATGAGAAAACCTCAGAAGATAAATTTCCTCATAAATTTTAGTAACAGATAATGAATTACATCTCTTTAGGCGAAGAACATCTAAAAAGTGTGTGTGTGTGGGGGGGGGGGGGTGTTCTATTTCCCTGCATGGTGATGCTTTATACCACCAGAGGGAAAAATTCAGGGCCTCTCCCTCACAAATCTGACACTTTGCACTAAACCTCCTATCACACTACTATGGTAAGCAAAGAAGTACAAGGCAGCATTTGGAAGAGAGTATGGATGCATGTGACTCCTGTTTATTATTATTTTTAAAAGAAACCACTAAGTACTTTTTAAGTTTATGTGGCTTACTGACAAACTACCTAAATTAAAAAATTCTTCAGCTATCACAATATTAATTATTCTTTAACTTACACCAAGTTTATAATCATTTATAAAACACACACACTACTCACAAATACATATTGAGCAGTGACTAAAACAGGCAAGAACCACTGTCCTTTTACTTTCTACTGGAAAAATCATGCCATATTCATGACTTTCTAGAGCCTCCGTGGACTTGTGATTAACAACTAAGCACACTGACAGGCCATACATTTAACAGCACTCTTCTAAAAATACTAAAATTTGAGAGGAGCACGGCAGACTTGCCTTACAGCTAACGGGGTCGCTGGTTCGACCTTTGGTTTTTGTTTCTGGACAGCTTCTTCTTCGTGCTTGCTTTTCCAGCCAAGCCAACCACTGAAAAGAAAGGCATCAGAGTAAAACCAGGGCTTCCCGCGTTTCCAAGTGCAGACAACCAAACCATAAATTAAAACCAAGCTGGATAGAAATCAGACGATTTTTCAATTTAATTATGTGATTACCTGGCAGCATTAAATAAAGCAGAAGTGAGTTTACTTGCGACAGCGAGTGCAACGTGTGATAGCAACGGCTGCGTGCTTCCCTGAAAAACACAACATTTGAAAGAGAAAACTTAGCGGACAAAGGAACAAATTATGCTTCCTACACTAGGCTAAATGAAAAAGTCTGAAAAGCTGTAATGCCTGGATTAGCAAAAAATATTCAGCTTCTTTCAGAGGGTACAGTAAAAACTTACTTTAGGAGGCAGCAATATCATCAAAAAGTTTTAACTCATAGTTTAAATGTAAAAATCCCTAGTAGTCTATCCCACCTTTAGGATTTCCCTCTTTAAATTGTAATTTAATTAAAAGATTTTAAACTAGGACATTAAGAGGGCATTGTGGTAGCAGGGCTATAAATGTCCCATCTATATACATTTGACCCTTCTCCCCTGCTCCATAAAAAAAAAAACCAAAAAACAAACACACAAAACAATAAATATATATAATGATATATATTTATATATATATATCATTATATATATATATATAATTTCTTTATTAAAGTAAAAAGATAGTGTGGACAATTCTGAGAAGGCTGACCCCTTTTTAAGCAAGAAATAAGAGCTGCCAGATCTAACAGCTAACTTTCCCCTATTTTAAGAAGAGATGTTCACCACGTGTATCACTACAGTTGGCAATGCATTGTCTTCACAACTCCTCACTGACGCAAATCCCTCACACTGATGTCCTCAACAACCCCAAGCTCTGACTGTTGCACCAGTATTTAAAGGTAACTCTACTGCTCAAGAACTTGAGCATCAGAAACAAAGAAGTGCGTTTCTGTTACACTGACTTTGGTAACTGTCAGTTAATCTAAAGAATTCAGAAGAGAATTGAGATTTAATTTTAACTTAAATTGAAACTTAGAAACGTAAACTGCTTAATCTTTCTAAGGCTAAGTTACCACATCCATTTTGAAGTAAACTTCGTGCCCTTAACTCATGATCAGAGATGGAACTCTTACCTCTAAAGCAAAGAAGAAGCCAGTGAATGGATTGGACCCTACAGTGATATACTGAGACATGGCGGGTGGACTGTTTTTAATGGTTGCATTAAATCCACCTATATTGGAGGCAGTCTTCATTTGATCAAAGGGGGACAGCGTCATAATACCTAATAATAAAACAACACATGACCTGAATTCACTAATGTAAAATGGCATTGTACTTCATTACATGTTTCTTTCAATTCCATTTTGAGGTACTGTAACTGCTTAATTTTTTTTAACAGACAAGTCATTTTTAAAGCTACAACATCAGTGTCATAACATGTTCATGAGATTAAAATTGCCAGCTGTAATTCGTCTAAACTGTAGAATATTACATTGTATCTTTGCTGCTTGCTTTGTGAGGATGCTCTTTTACAACCACCTCTTCACATAGCTGGCCCCTTCTCATCCTTCCTGTGTCACCCTGAATGTCACAACCCTGGAGAAGCCTTCTCTCACCAGTCTACCTACCTATAGCACCCTCTTCCCTCAACTCCCTATCGTAACTCCGCTGAGTTTCTTCAAGATGCATACTAGCATTTTGGTATTACCATATTTATTCACTGGGTTTAACTGTTTACACTATCTGTCTCCTCTTCATTGGAATGCAAACTTCCTCAGGGAAGGAGTATGCCTTGTATTTCTAGCACCAATGTTAGCCCCTGGGACACAACAGTTACTCGTTCTTTTTATGAACTGATTAGCCCTTTACATAAAGTTCATTGCACTTTTTTTTCTATTTTGTAGGCTAGGAGAGAAATGAACAGAGCAATGTTTTCTATCCAATTATTTTTCTCTAGCCTGTTTCAGTGTTCCAAAGTTTAATTAACAGAACAGGGAGGCTACCCTGAACTGAACTCAACACTTTGGAATTTTGCAGCATTTTTATGTTAACAATAATGAAGACAAACTGAACATCTACTAGTGAGATGTTTACTACAGAGCATTCCAGACAGTACTCCGCAACAATAAACACAGACGATCTGCGTGTCAGGCCTCTTCCAATTGGTCCTCTAGATTCACACGCCTGCCTCTCTTCCCCATTCCTCCCAGGGGCCCGTGTGTAGATTACATGGACTTTCACTGGGTTCAGAAAATGGGACGCCCCATCAGGAGATCAAAGAGAGAAAGGAGAATGAAGTCAGGATATCTATTTCCCCGTGACCACTGAACAAAAGTCCATCCCTCGGTCCGTGCAAGGTAAGTCTCAAATCTGTCTACCTCTCTCCAACTGCACTGCCTCCGCCCTAGACAAAGTGTGCTCTGAACATTCTGGAACTGCCCCAGCCCTCCTCCTTTTAGGATTCAGCACGGTTAACAGCTGGACTATTAACAAGCCCCGAGATACTGTACCAACAATCCCCATGGTTCTCCTGTCCTACATGTTTATGAAGTCTCTCTGCAAATAAAACCCCTTTGCAATTATCCTATTTCAGGGGTGCCATCTGTCTTCTTTCAGGACTCTGATAAAATGTGTATTTAGCAAAATTGATGTGAAAGTCTCTTCATAATGTTTTGAATGACAAAAGGGCTATAATGGCTGGTATGATATAATCCAATTTATTAAAACCTCTCTACATAAACATACACATACTACACACACTGGTTCTGTACAGATATTTACAAAAATGCCAATGGTGAGAATCTCTAGAAGGCAGAACTTAAGGGGATATATTTTCCCTTTTCTCTGTGTTTATGTACTATTTGAAATTTTGAACAATACTATACTCATAAACAGAAAAATAGCTTTAAAATAGCATTTCCTTCTTCTCTATCCCCACTTCTACTACCTTAATTCAGAAGCCCATTCATTACTTCTTACCGAGATTACTATAGCTTCCTGGCCGCAGGTAGCTTCTAGTCTGGACCCCTATACTGCAACCTCTAAACTTCCACCAAAGTGAGTTTGCTCACAGGCTACACACTAACACCATTCTCTTGCTCAGAGTTATTCCACGGCTCTCACAATGGCTAGGAAAAGGACTTCAATTCTTCTGCATGGTGTGCCAGGCCTTTCAGAATCTGGCTCCTACTGACATACTTGGCCTTGTGCTGGCCAGTTCTCCTTGGCACCCAGTCTTCCCAGCACACGGTGGACTCGGACCCTCAGGCCCAGCGGCTAGAATGCATCCCTTGAGCTTGTTAGTCACCTCCTACTTCCTCTTTCCCTTGATTAAAGCAACCGCCTCTTCCCTGATTGACTCAGCTCTGGGGCTTCTCTTCTCCCACTGCAGCTGGTCCACTTGTCTGAATAATTGTTACCCTGCAGTACTGTCATATTCCACAGGTTTCTTCCAACCAGACTCAAGTTCCTAATAGCAGAGACTATGTCTTTTCATCTCTGTATTCCCGATGCCTAACACAGTAAGCCTTCAAATACCGTTCACAAGGAGAAACCAGCTCTGGTCTTATTCAGCTGGTTTAAAGGTTACATTTTTAAAAGCTTAATACATATGGTAATTATATAAATTAAACCTGTGTGCAGAAAAATCAAGTCAAATAGTGAGTGATAGAACTGTACAGGACTGCTGCAGAGGGCATCGTTATTAAAACTGTCACCATTTCCTAAAGACATAAATCCACGGTAACCTGCAAGTCTGTCTCACTAAAGACAATGCATTTTCTTCTCACATTAGAATCTATATTCCTAATCAATGAGATACTTCAATCAAAAAGTATGAGTAAATTCCAGAAGAAACTGAAGTTGCAGCACTTACCTATACTAGCATGATCAATAATAGTGTCAATATCCTGTAGACCCCATTTCTTATACGCTAACGGTGGTGGATATATGTTCTCATTGCCTGATGCTGTAGCTGTGAAAGATAAAAATCAGACAAATACAATTTAACTACAATGGATAAATAAAGCTTCAGAAAATATCACTTATTCTAAAATTTCAACTAACACTAATGAGACAAAGTAATGTACATAGGCACAAAGTGAGACTTATTCAAGACAATGCATGTAAAATGCAAACATTAAAAAAATGTTGCATGTCACAAGAGATTCTGGAACACTCCAGTAATACAGAAGATACTTAAAAATTCTGGACTGCTACTAAAAATCAAGGTGAATTCAAACCGCAACTGAAGCCAAGTAATTTCTTGAGAAAGACAGTGGATAAAATCCTGGAGACAACAACCAGGGCCTTTCTCAGTGACAAACTAAAGACCTGATGACATGCTGTAGGAGCACACACCCAGCAAGGTCTCTGACGACAGGAACCGAGGCTACACTTGACAGCTATGCTAGCAGCAGTAGCTGGCTAAAAAAAATTAATGAAATGCTGACCATTAACCTCAGCATTTCCTCCTAGTGAATGAAGAATGAAAGGAAAAGCGAGTTACACCTCCTGCTATAGGTTCACGCACAAGGTCCGTCTCGTGCTATATATTAGAATACAGCAGAATTCTGGCTGTTTATTCTAGAAAGTGAAGAAAAGTACTTTAAAAAAGGAAAAATGTAATCCTCAAAATGCTCCTCATTTTACAGTAAGGCCAAAAAGAGAGAATTTTCCTATATTGTGAAAAAAAAAGTCACAACAATTTGTGGCTAATAATAATTTTTTGGGGAGCAACTTATAATACAAGGGCATTAAATAGTTTATGTACCTACTTCCTAGGAGACAAAATGGCTTTTTGGTCTTATCCATACTAAAATAGGAAGTCAAAAATAGTCAAAATTAAATAGCTGACTATCAATAACATAATTGTCTATTGCTAGTTTATTGATAGAACCTTACTTATAAAAAATTTCCAGTCTCTCTGGGCATACATATTAATGGTGTCTATTTTAAAATACTTATTTATTTTTATTGTTTTTGACAGAGAGAGAGAGAGAGAGATACAGAGACAGAGAGAGAACTGAACTGGGGGCACTCCCCAGCTCGGCATATGGGTCCGCAAGGGCCGGGGCCAGGATTCGATCCCAGATCCCCGGCGCTGCAAAGTGAGCACTTAACCCACTGAGCCATCCCAGCTTACCCGATGGTGTCTATTTTAAATGTCCCCAAAATAATGAAGTTTATAATGGGCTAAATTGAAATAATTTTAAAAATTATAAAAATTGGTAGAAAAATCCAAACAAATTCCTAGTAGAAAAACATGTTCTATTAGAAAACCATGGGGAAGCCGGGATGGCTCAGTGGGTTAAGTGCTCACTTTGCAGCGCCGGGGACCAGGGATCGAATCCCGGCCCCGGACCGTTCGGAACCATATGCTGAGCTGAGAGCTCCCTCAGTTCAGTTCTCTCTCTGTCTCTGTATCTCTCTCTGTCTAAATAAATAAATAAATAAAAAATATTTAGAAAACCACATAAACAAGACTTCTGAATTTTACCAATCACATCAACCTGCTAAAGAGAGTGAAAAATATTTTATTGCAATGGAAGATGCTACATTTTTCTCAGAGAAGAAATTGCTTATTTTGCGTCTTACAGTTTAGTATCTGCATGTATGAACAACCTTTATGAATCAGCAAATATGTCCTAATTAACTGATATTTTCAGGGAGCTGTCCAAATCATTTAAATGTTAAACTTTGTTTCAGGGCCACCCAAGCCCCCCAGAAGAAAAAGGGAAAGTCAGCAGTCGTACTGGTATTTTCACTGATTTTAAGGCTTTTCTTCCCTCTATTTTAACATCTTAAAACTGGGATCTTAAAATCAATAATGTCATGAGCAGCATTTTTGCTTCTTAGTGATCATAAAATAAATCTGATGACATATAATATATCCTTCCAAAAATATAATGGCCTCAGAGAATAATCTAAGGGTAGGTTAGCAAAAGAAAGAATTCTTGATTATTTGCACCCTTTTCACCCCTGAGTCTGGGAACAATGTAGCTGCTTATATGTCCATTATCTTTAGGCCTCTAACTTTCCTCCATTCACAGTTTTCCCAACTTAGCAGAAGGAAGATGATGTTGATTCCTCATGCACCCCATCTACCTTGGGAATCCCCCCCAACCCTCCATACATGGTAGTATCTTTACCCTCACTGAGGATAAAGACAACATAGAATCACAAGATTTCAGCAGACAGGCCCAGTTACTGCTGATCTAGTGAAAAATCCAGTTGCTCAGCTGGATGCAACTAAAACCGTCACCCCGGAGCTGACTCTCAATACAGCTGCACATCGCTACCTTAACTGGCCGTGACATATTGCTGAATTCGCGAATAAAGCTACTACTCCTGTGCTGGTCACAGCCTGCACCCTATAGTGTTGCTGTTTCGGTCCATGTCTTTATCTTACAAGCAACCACCCAACAATGCACTCCCACTTTTACAGCAGTAGGGTTTTCCCTTCGATCTAGTTTGGAAGGCCTTTCTAATTTAGAAGCCTTTCAATTCTCTAAGTAGGTGAAATTTACTAAGACAACCATCATCGGAAGTTGGGTGCCAAATAATTACCTCTGGCTACCTGATTTCGACATGCACGAAGAGACTGAAAAAGGCTAAATCCATCAATGGTCACAATGGCAGCTGGATATAAGATACTCAACTCTTCATTCTATCAAAGAAACAAGAAAGAAGAAAATAATACATTTTCATCATCGCCAAATAAGTGTATCTATTTTTCTACTATAGCTGGCTGTCACAATTAATGTAAAATAAAAAATATAACACTATGACGAAACAACTGTCAACCACTAACACACACAACAGTATCAGGCAGAGAAAGAGTAAAAATAAATGGGAAATTAATTTCACGATGCCTTTGGCCAAAGACTTAAAATTGTTCTCAAATATGATCTTTTGTACATGGTGAAAATGCTTTCAGGATAGATGCTGAGAGTAACTCATTTTTATGAGTTTCATAAAAATGAAATATAGTCATTGTGCAGAAACAAACAATATAAAAGTAGAAAGAAAAAAGTAAACTCACTTAAAATCCCTGGCAGATTTCAATACACATCTTCACATATGATCATACACTTTTGTATGATACTATACCATGTATAGTATTTCACAAAATGTTTTAATTAGTCAATAATATCAGTATTTCTCCTTCTTAACAAGTGAGCAAATCCTTTTTCATCATGCCCCTACAGAGTTGCATTAAATGTACTAAACCAGTTCTCATTGGTGGACATTGTTTGGCCTCCCCGCATCCACTCATGCGCGCTCCAATCCACACTCCACATGGCCAGTGTGATCTTTGTGAGACAGGGCAGATCAACCTGCTCTCCTGACTAAACCCTCCAAAGTGTTTTATTGCAGCACAAAACACAGTATTTCATTCAATCAGTAAAAGCAAGACTGGTACTCTTGACTCAATTAAAATCAGTTCTAGCTCTTTAGAATATGACAGCACAGCTAACTGCTACGGAACGAAGCTATCTTTACATTTCCCCACAGTGAAAAGGGAAGGAACTATTTCAAAGTAGCTGAACACAGTCTCTTGCATTACCTGCTCAGTCACACCTGGGTGCCGTGGGATCTCATAGGTCCTGCACTTCAGCTGTAGCACAGGGTCCTCATTCAGAAGCTGTGCGAGCAAGAGCACACCGCTCTGGGAGGAAACACAAGACAACCCAGCTGTTTTCTCCCCAACGTATTCATACCTGAACAGGTGTGGCCAGGTAGAGACTATAATATCATTTCCCCAACAAGTTTTTCAGGGACAGCAAGCACTCTTTTGTCAGGAGAATACATCTTCTCTTCTCTACAGCTTCTACCAGAACTTTCTTCCGCCACCCCTCCCCCGTCCAGCTTCCACCCGCATAAGCACCAACTACACATTCCCAAGCAGCAAGTAATGAGTCAAAAAAAAAAAAAAAGGGAATATAATGGGACTGCGTAACAAGGCATTCCAAGTCAAAGGGGGTTTTCTACCTGCTGAGCCCTTCGCTCACCTCTGTGTAGAAGCGCACACAGCCCGAGGTAAAGCCCACCACAATACAGGTCCAGTCAGGACGGCCGGTAGAACTCCTGTGACCAACACAATTCACCACTTTAGGAGCTCATAAATCAAAGCAAAGGGGACCAGTAAGTCTCACTCCTCCTTACCTCTTCTGGCTCGCTAGCGGGATACATAGAGCACTGGTTACACACTCCCTGAAAACAGAAACAAAAGCATCTGCTTATCTAATGGATTTGGCCATGGCAGTTCTTTCTCTCTACTGTAATGTGAAGGGTGATAAGTGGAATAGGAGCTCTGTAGACCACTTGAATTACTGCCTACGTAAAAATACAATAAAACTCCACCATAAGTAGGATCATCAAATCCATTTGCATAAAAGGCAACGTTACAGTCTCTTGAGGTTAATTAAAAAAAAGTGTATTTTTCATTTTGTTGTCATGAAAAGTATAAAAGAAAGCAAAAGTTCACTGTATACAATGGATTACATACAGAACTGAGAGAACATCAAATGACCAGGTAGTCATTTCCTAGCATCCTCCTCTCTTCCACATCCGCTGAGAACTTGGGCAGAGGGTGGGAGGAACTGTCAATAACATTGCATTTTTTTTTTTTTTTAAGATTTATTTTTTTATTGTTTTGACAGAGAGAGATATATATACAGAGACAGAGAGAAGGAGGAGGGCCCAGAACAGTCTTCATAGTTGCACATCATTGGTTTTTCCACAGTTTCATTCCACAGGTGGGCGCAGGATTGCACAGGGCAGGAACTGGGCCGGGGTCTCGCCCCAGTGAGAACCGAACTGGGGGAACTCCCCAGTTCAGCACATGGGTCCGCACAGGCCAGGCCTGGGATTCGATCCTCAGTCCCCAGAGTTGCAAAGTGAGTGCTTAACCCACCGAGCCATCCTGGCTTCCCCCACATTGCATTTCTATAGAGAATACTACTATACTAGGGGCTTGCTATTACTCAATTGGAGGTTTCTTATTTTGTATTATGTAAAAATTGCCCCTCATAACCTATTTCTAAATACATGCTAGATGCTCCCTAAAAGATTTTTTTTTTCTGACATGTAGAATTGAAATTCAAATAACTCCTTGGCTATTATTTGATGAG
Organism: Craseonycteris thonglongyai; assembly: GCA_004027555.1. Classification (NCBI taxonomy): domain Eukaryota; kingdom Metazoa; phylum Chordata; class Mammalia; order Chiroptera; family Craseonycteridae; genus Craseonycteris; species Craseonycteris thonglongyai. The sequence continues at coordinate 56,109 of PVKE010003717.1, read as the reverse complement.
TGAAACCTCTGCAACATCACCAGTTTACTCAAGAAACTCATAAACTCTCCTGCCCCATACATCATACTAGGTAATCACCAAACAAAATCGATCTTTTTGTCTGTTGTCTTTAAAGTCATTTAACTATTATGTATGCTTGGCATTTCTGACAGAAATTAAATGTCTTTAAAATGCTTTAGACTGTACGAGTTAAGAAGACATATTTTCATTATTTGGTAAGAGCAGAAATCATTTTATTGAGCACCTACAATATGGCAGGCATGTACTACTACTTCCATTTGGTTGTCTTCTTTCTGAATTCAAAGTCTGAAGAAACTTACTCATTCTGATCAGAGTTCTCAGTAATTCAGGAGAGTTTTTGGCTACAGGTTCCTGGCTAGCAGCTCCATCACCTAACCACACTAGAGATCTGGCTTTAAAATTCTTACTCGGTTAGTAGGAAACTTGAATTTACTAACTTGGATTTCTGAAGTATTCATGACTCTTAAGAATTTACGCAGCGCTGTCCCCTTTAAGCACAAGCCCTATGGCAACAAAGCAGAGAGGACAGTGGCTGCCCTTGACTTTCTGGTTGAATAAAATGAGTAATGAAGAACAGAGGAAAGGATAGAACATAGAAAGATGTTATGGGATTCTCTCTGAACACTTTGTTACATCTCAAGTAATCACATAATGAGTAAAATTAAAATTTGCTGACCAAATCATGCTCTCCGACCTCTAAAGTTGGGAATGAATATACACTTACTAAACTTTCCAAATGATGAAACTTCTAAATAGATACACTTACAAGTCAAAAAATTTCACATATACATTTAATGCACAGAAAGAGAGAAAAATTTACTGGTACCTACCCTTCTTCAACATTCAAAGAACCACTCCAACCAACAGCAAATTGCATTTCTTCCTTTCCCTTGTCACTGTATTTCCATTTTGCTGAAAAAAAATTGGAAGTTATCACATAAAATAACCTTATAATATACTAAAACAGTAATTTATACATTTCATCCTTTCCCTTCAGAATGATGAGTACAAAATTTGATAGTTCTGTATTAACTGATTTGTGCCAGTATTTAAAGTTTTTATAAGCTCTTTATAGAACTCTACACTTTAGTCTCTCTTTCCTCCAACTAAATCCCTATAGTAAGTTATTCTCACGAGTACATACCACTCCACCTATTTTATTTATAAAACTCATTTTATCTTCAGGTGGCAAAGAAAACTTTCTATCAGATTTCTGCTACTAGAGGGCAAATCTAACTGATAGGATCATCCCATAACCATTTACTATATGAACTCATTTTGATCAGTGATGTTTTTTATATCCTACATACAAGGACTGTCCAGAATGTATCCAGTCATGTAACCATTCTCCTTATATTGACAATGACTGGATTTTCTCAGGACAGCCTTCATATACCTAAACCTTACTTTTAATCTTCAACAAAAATTATGAGCTGAAAATGTATGCCCCAAATAGGGAACTAGAATACTGTGAGTTCACCTCACTCATTACTAAGAAGAGCTCAGTGGTTTTTTTAGCTCTGATGCCCCTTGTAAGAACTGGAAAATGCCCAGTACTATGTCTAAAGTGCCAGAGAGAGATAGCTAACATATCTGCAGCCAAGAAAGAAAAACAAGAGGAAACAAAAGCAAAAACAAAAAGAAAAGAAAAAAGAAAAAGGAGGGAAAAAGAAAGATAGGAATTAAAAAAAAATGAAAGGAAATTAAAAGTGTTTTATTATATGCCACCATATAACATATATACTAGAGCTAACAATTTCTCTTTCCATTTAATTCATTTTCTGTTCTGTTCTATGCACTAAAATAAAGACCTCCCTGAAAAAGAATAAATACTTACGCACTAGAAATACAGCCTTTTGCTCCCGAGCTATAACCATAAGGTCGTTGGTTGGTGATAAGGATAAAACACAATCTTGAAGCCAGGAAGTTTTTTGTGTTTTGCATGAATTTCCTTCTTCTTCCTGTGGATAAAACTACATTCACTCTACATGCAGAAGTACTGAGAGTCTTTCAACTCTGCTTGTCGGCCTTGAAGGGTGAGAGGGAAGTAAAAGGGAAAAAGAAATCTTCCCAATTCTTTTTTCATAAAGTCTCAATAATATTTCATATCAAACATGTCCAAGATGACCAACAAACAAAATATCCACAAGCAAATCTGTTTTGAGTATTAATGCAAAAAAATTTTAATGTAACAAATATAAACTAACAATACATTAAACGGATGTCACAATGGGATCACTCCAGGAATGGTTCGTTATTAGGAAATTTAGTAAATAATCCTATTCCCGAGAGGCAGCTAGGGTGTCTGCAGCTAGAGGGTCAAAGAAAGAGTTGTCTGATGATTATATGCCTGTAGGATCTGAAAACTATTTGATATATTTGACTTTTTTTTTTTTTTCACTGAAAATGTATTCATTATATATAGGTTAAATTCCCATGGTTAAAAATTCAACAGATCTAAAAGGGTCTTCTTTGGAAAGTCTCCCACATACTCCTGTACTATAGGCAGCCATATTCACTCTTCAAACAATCAGCGAAAACAGTTCCAATGTGTACTTTGAGGGACACTTTTTGCACATACAAGCACATACTGACTACTTCTTCCCCTTTTTCCTAACACAAATGGTAGCAAACTATATATACATACTTCCATACTTTACTGTTTTTCTCTGAACATATACCTTAGACTACCACACATAAAGTTTCTTTGCTTTTTAATGGCTGCATAGTATACCACTTTACAGACACACCAGCCTTCCTACTGGTGGACATTTGTGATGTGTACACTTGCTTGCTGCTATAAACTATGTGACAGTAAATAACTTTACACCTGTGTAAGTTTGTCTGGGAGTGAGTGTATCAGTAGCATAAATTCCTAGAAGTGAAACGGCTAGGCCAAGGGGAATGTGTACTTGTAAATTTGCTAGATATTCCTAAACTGTGCTCCATAGAAGTTGTTAGTTTACAAGGGCCGTCCAGAAAGTATCCAGACATGTAATAAGAGAAACAGACACATTTATGGCTGGATTTTTTTCATACCACTCTCATAAACTCCAACCAGCAGGTTTTAAAAATGCTTGCTTTCCTAAACTAATCAAAAGACGCTTTAACTTTGGATCTTTGTTAACCTAAGAGATGAAAAGTGGTATCTCAGTACACTACATTCTCACGACGCATTTTCTCACATGCTTAGGAGCCTTTTCCCTGAACAGTCTGTCCCTTTCCTTTGCACATTTCCTGGTGGGTTGCTATTCTTTTCCTAGCTGGTTTGTACGTACTCTTTACATACAAGAAAAACTAGCATTTTGAGCATAACAGTTGCAAGTATTGTTTTTTCTAGTCCATGTGGTAGCATAATTTTTTCCATGTAAAAAATTTTTAATGTTGTTTCTAAATTATTGATCTATTATCTTAGGGCTTCTAAGTTTTATACTATGCAGACTCTTACCTTATTCAAACCTACCCAATGGCTTTTAGACTGAAGTAATCAAGGGAGAGGGGGTGGTAAGAGATATAGGATGCTTTCATTTTTAAAAAAACATTTACACATTTATGCTTTTTAAAAACTTTCAATAAGCATGCATTCCTAGCATAATAATATTTACAAGATTTAAAAAATAAAAAATCATCTTAGAAATATTATGGTAGTATTTCTAGGAAAGATAAATTACTTCTAGCTATTAAAGAAACCTTTAAAACATGAATAAAACATGAGTTACATACAGAACGTCTTTAAGAAATTGTCCAAGTAGACCCGAAACCTCTGGGATAGTCCTGCAATTATTTTTCCTTCTCAGTGAGACATTAGAAATTGAATAGATCTGGAAGCTTCTTGTCATGCAAGGTAAGTTAAGGAGGCTACATCCTCCCCTGACAGATAGGGGGAAGACGAATATTGGCAAAACTCTGTTTTATTAAAGCTTCCTTTTTTTGGGGGGGGAATTTTGCTACTCACTTTGCAGTATTTTTAATGTGTATTTTTTTACACATAAATTAGGGAGAAAATTACCCACTAAAGATAAGTTGTAAAGTAAAAGTCAGTTGTAATTAATTTCTCTCTGGACTTACTTTAATCACTGGTTACTTCCCTTACCCTGCTTAGCCAGCTCCTAAATGCACCTTTTTAGTGACATGACACTAGAAAAAGAAACAAGCATTCCAGTTTCATCCACTGGCCACAGGGAGAAAATCATTTTTGGCTTTTGAAGAGGAAGGGAATCAAAATCTGTCACTGCTCACTGCATTTTCTTATCTATGTCCCCTCTACCTCTCCATTTCCCCTTGTGAGGGACGACTGTAAGCAGATCTTCCAGTTTGCCATGGTAAGGTTGGACGTGTACAAGTAGAAGTTCCAGATTCTAACAACGGGTCAGAAAATACTACCATATGATTATTATATGATGCCATATTATCATCATAAGGACTTTCTATGCCATAACAATTCTAGATTTTAAAGTCTTAGTCTTACAGCTTGAGGATGATGCTAGCTTGTTCCAGAAATACACTGGTAGTATGATCTTCTTACTACAAGCTCGACAGCTCTTTTGATCCAGTCCCATAGTTGGGAGTGGAGGGCAGCTTTCACCTATGCAACTGGCAAGCTCCTGGTCACACGTAGCTCTGAAGACACTATTGTCTGTGACTAAGGCACAGTATTTGATATATCAGATTCAATCAGATAAAAAACTTCTAATGACAAGAACCACAAATATAATAATATCCTTAAAATTATAAATGAAAGTAAAAATGTGTTGTTCTCCCATAATTAGTTGTTTCTCCATAAGTTACATTAGCTATGTAAATTTTACCAGCATATTATAAGATAAATTTAAAAATGAAAACCACTGGGGGATTGAGATGGGAGAAGAAATCTTACATAAATCAAATTTCTTTCATTAAAAAAAAAATCTCTTGGTGAAAAATCCCTTGGTATATCAGGATGGTACATCAATAACAAAGGCAAATTGTAAAACTGTTATTAAAAAGTGTATTCAACTACTTTCCGTGAAACAGATGTCTTTGAATGGAAACTTACCATACTGCCTACCTTAACTGAGGAACTTAACCCCAGAATCTTTTGTGCTTCCTGTTCCAGAAACTACTGCCAACAAGATTCTTGATTCATTACTTTCTACCCTTTGGTCTTAATATACCAATGACAGGAAAGAAAGCTAAGTAAATCTGGCTTACCAGTTAAAAATGAAATTAAACCTCACCAAGCTTCTTCCCAAACGGCCTCGATTCCCATTAAGCACAAAGCTGATCAAATATCCCCCTCTAAATACTTCTTTCCAGAAGCAAAACTATTATAATCCCAATTAAAAACCCTTGTAACACCGCAAAATAAATGCAGCAAAGCTCTTAACTACTTGTTATAGTCATTCATCGGTAGATGCTGCAATATGACTATTTTCTTTTCCAATTTCCCCAGGCCAGACACTGTCATATGCCCACTTAAAATTAAGTCCATACAGAGGATGATCTTGACTGTGCCTTTTCTTCCATCTTGAAAGCCTGATGTTTGCCTTTTCAATCCTTTAGTGTATTTACTTATGGGCAAGTAGAAATTCCTTAACGTATTCTTTGCACTGATACACGTAAGAGTTATGCCTGACATGGATCCATTATTTGGGGCGCTGTTACGATTGTGCTCCCTCCCCATTCACATGTTGAAACCCTAACCTCCTATGTGATTTTATCTAGAGATGGGACCTTTAAGGAAGTGATTATAGTTAAAGGAGGTCATAAGAGCAGAGCGCTAAGCCAGTAGGTTGATATTCTTATAAGATGAGGAAGAGACACCAGAAATCTCTGCCTCTGACACAAGCACACACACAAGCACACAGACACACACATTCACTCACCCACCCACCCCAAACTGTAAGCCAGAAAGAAAGGTGTCACCAGAAACCAACCAACCCTGATGGCACCTTGCCCTTGAACTTCTAGCTTCCAGAACTGTGGGAAAGTACAAATGTTTGCTGTTTCAGCCACCCAGTCTGTGGTATTCTGTTATATCAACTGAGCAGACTAATGCAGGCATGAAATATCTATATGAGAAAGGTATTTGTCTTCTTCTACACGGAAGCCATCCTCAAAAGTTCCTAAGCCCACCAGTGTCACAGATGCAGATTGTCCTGGACACAGCTGTCTACTGCTGATAACAGACATTAAAATATGCTTTTCTCCCCAAGACCTTATTATAGCTGACACCTCAGAATCGGAGAAAATTAATGAGGCTTTCTCCTTTCTTCAACAGGCCTTGTTCAGATCCCTGGTGCTAAATCTCTCTTAATTACAGAACCCCTTTACTCCCTTTTGCCATGAAAACCAGCAGCAGCCAGCCGGCCTCTGGGTTGTGCAGGGACAGTAGCCGCCTCACTTAGTCTCAGCCACCTATCTGTGTGTCATCTGCACACCACTGCAGCCCTCCTAAAGACCAAAACATGACACCTCTCTAAGCCAGATGAACAAAGACATGGCTGCCCTCCTCTGCTGGTCATAACCACGAGCCAACGGCAAAGGGTGAAGAAGCCTGTCACTGTTTTTACAGTTACAGCCCCATGACACCACTAGAAACTGACTTTACAGCATTCCAGCCTTCCCCATACTGATCTCATCCGTAACATGGACAAGGCTTGCCAGTGAGACTCCCAGGGAAGGCAGGTGTTGAGTTTGCTGTTGGCTTCTTAGATGAAAAAGTAGAAAGGTCTCTTCCCATGCTGATGAGCTGGCTACATGTGTTACCTTGACTACAGCATGGGCTTGCACATTTCATCCATCTGCCAGAATTTACTCAAACGCTTGCTTTTGGAGCTGGCTATGGAGCCTTTGGAGTAGTTGACCATCACAGTAGAAATGACAGCAGTCTCTCACCTCAGCTGAGTAAAATTTCTAATAGTCCTGGTAGAAAATACTGTGCTCTGCAAAACCTCCTAATGATGTTACCCATGGGAAGTTCTGCATGCTGCCGTATTGTCATATCCTTTTCCCTGGCCACATTGCCTTTCTTTCTTTTTTTTTTAAATGTTTGTTTTGTGTTTTTTTTTAATATATATTTATTTATTTATTTTTGACAGAGAGAGAGAGAGAGAGAGAGAGAGACAGAGAGACAGAGAGAGAACTGAACTGGGGGAGCTCCCAGTTCAGCATATGGTTCCGCACGGGCCGGGGCCGGGATTCGATCCTCGGTCCCTGGCGCTGCAAAGTGAGCGCTTAACTCACTGAGCCATCCCGGCTTCCCCCACATTGCCTTTCTTGTTCTCACTCACTAGTTTCCCTTGGCAAAGATGTTGACTTAGTTTAAGGAAAGGACCCCAATTCAAAGAAGCTCTCAAACACAGCGGGACACTTGAACATCCAGCAAACTTCTGATTGTCATTGTCCTCACCCACTTGTGTTTGTTGTCATCCAAATGTCTTCTCCCTCACCATGTACACAAGACTGTGACAAGGTACACGGGGTTCAAAGAGGGATAAGAATAGTTAGGCATGACTGGCACCCCCAAAATTGTTGTCAGCGAGGCCTAACAGTACTGTTGTAACGAGCATGTTTGCCAATTTCTCAGAGTGAGCAACTCTATCAGACAAAGACAACAAGCCACCCTCACCCATGAGGGCCATTGGTAAATATGCAATTTTTATCCAAATGAAGAAATGTTCTACATGTAAGCAATTGTGTATGTTTTTAGAGTATTTCAGCTTTTAAATGAAACAGTTAGAAGTTATTTCTAGCTTTAGGATACCCTCACAAATAAAGAGACGATGACATAATACAGATCAGATTAAAGAAGTCTATTAACATCAATACATTCTAACTAGGCTATGGTTGTCCACTTCACACAGAATCAGCCAGATCACGTAGCTGTACAGTCATTAAATCTTTATGAACTTGTATTTACTTAAGGACTATGAAGTAAACACAAAAATGTTCTTGACAAATGTCAACCTAACACTGAAATAAGTCACCATCACTACAAAAGGAAAATGTCACTATCAAAAAGCATGTGTACATTACAAAGACTTACTGGTTCTTGGGGTTCTGTTTCGTCCCATGCTCCCCAACCATCATCTTCCCAGTTTGTTGATTTACCTATTTTTAAAAAGACGAAAATATTGACATAAAATATAGAGTTTAAAATATTTTAAAACACTTTCTCTAAACATAGTAAAACCAATCCCTTATATAAAAGGTTTTATAAGTTGCAATGACCAATTACATGTAGATGATAAGAAATGTTACAGTCTGGTACTTGGAATCACTGCTCAGTTAGCGCTGTGGTAATAGTCCATCTTTGGTACTTCAATACCACATAACTACTTCCTAATATGCCAGGCATATATGAAGTCCTAAAAGAGTACATCATTTGATTAACACTGCACAACTTATAGAAGATTTCCATATACATGTCATTAAACAGCTTAACAAATGTTCTGTTAAATCCGATGTGCCAAACCCTGTAGCTGGAACAGAGAAAACCACAAATATACTCCTTGTCTTAAAGAATTTGTAGTCTAATGTAGGAGACAAACATGTAACTATAATACATGGTGAGTGTCATAATCTACCAGGGAGCTCAGATGAAGCAGTGAGATAAAAAACTCATTGGTAAGTCACCTTAAACTAAGTCTTTAAAAAGTGGCGAAGCACTTTGCAAACATACTTGAGAAAAATGTCCAACATGAGCAAAGGCAAAGGAGCAAAAAGATGCAATGCACATATAGGGGTTGCATGTAACACTACCACCTAACGTGTATTCAGCGTTTCTACACACTTAACTGCTTTACAGACATTACTTAAGCATGACGAGGGTCCTTTACCAGCCCCTTTTCAAGATGAGAAAAACATTATTGAATTTACATCGCTGGACCACAATCACAGAGTTAAGATTAAGTGGTGGAGTAGGGATTGAATTCAGGGTGCCTGAGTGCCAAAGCCCACACTCCAAGTATCTGGTATACTTCTTCCTACTGTGGTTTATGAAGAAGGTATAGTTAGGGTCAAAAGTCAGAGAATACTTATCATTTCAAAGTAAAAACATTTCTTTGATAATGAGATTTAGAATGTTTTGTTTTGTAACTTGAAAAATTAGTTTGTTCTTTGGCCACCTAATTCAGTTAGGCAATCTCTTTATTCTGCTCATTTTTCCACTGCATCAAAAACAACTGCCTTATTGTGGGCTGATGGCAACTAGGCCATCCCATTTATACAGTTTTTACGATCTAATATATGAGAAAGCAAAGTACGGTACCTTAGAAAAGCTTGTCACCCTAAAATCCACAATTCAATTTTAAAACTGCTGTAAGGCAAATGTGTTTATCAAAGTACCACAATCTCAGAAAGACCATGTGGAATTGATGGCACTTCATGAAGGCCAGTTAGTCATTCATTCATTCATTCAAGAAACACAGGATCTTTGATGTCCTGAGCACTGTGCTAAGCGCTATAGATAAAAAGCAAGTAAGCATTCAAAGAGCTTAGTTTGTACACACAACCTCTACTGAATGCTGTATAAAACAAAACCATGAAAAATGTATTATTTCTCCTCCACATTGGTATAAAAAGGACCAGACTCAACTCACAAATGACTCATACAATCAAACAGAAAACAGTAGCAATGTGGCTTTCTGGCCTCTGCAGAGACCCAATATTTCTTTATGCCACTATTCAAAATATCCAGGAAGAGAAACACCTTGGGAAATACTTTCTTTATACAACGTATTTGTGTTTATGACAGTTGAGCCATTTCTCAAGGCCTCCAATTGGGGAGTTTCTATTAAGAAGAGGGAAAGAAGTTAATTAGACATCTCTCACTATCACAAGAATACATTTTCCTTGGGAAGCCGGGATGGCTCAGTGGGTTAAGCGCTCACTTTGCAGCCCCAGGGACCAAGGATCGAATCCTGGCCACAGCCCGTGCAGACCCATATGCAGAACTGGGGAGTGCCCCCAGTTCAGTTCTCACCAGGATGAGACTCCGGCCCAGTTCCTGCCCTGTGCAGCCCCGCGCTCACCTGTGGAATAAAACTATGTGGAAAAAACAATGATGTACAACTATGGTGACTGTTTGGGGCTCTCCCCCTTCTCTCTGTCTCTGTATCTCTCTCTCCCTCTCTCTCTGTCAAAAACAGTAAAAATATATCTTAAAAAAAATAAAAAAAGAATACATTTTTCAAAAAAGCCATGGTATAAACAGAGTTTGTTCAACCTGTGGCCTGCGGGTCGCATGCGGCCCAGGATGGCTTTGAATGTGGCCCGACACAAATTTGTAAACTTCCTTAAAATATTGAGATTTTTTTTACAACTTTTTTTTTTTTAGCTCATCAGCTATCGTTAGTGTTAGTGTATTTTACGTGTGGTCCAAGACAATTCTTCCAATGTGGCCCAGGAAAGCCAAAAGATTGGACATCCTTGGGTTAAAGGAAGGTAAAACAAAACTAACTCAGGTCAGTTAAAGATGTTTTTGAAGGCTGGTCTAGAATCCTAAGTCTATTCATAGAATAATATTATTATAAGAAAACACATTCTAAATTCCAGTCATCTTAAAAATGGGAAACATTAAAAAAAAAAAAAAAAAGGAGAAAACTACCTGCAAACTGTGTACTAGTGTACTACTCTTGTGCTTACTTCTATGCACTGTCAGTGATAATTTCTGCAGCCTCCTGATTTATGTTGAAAATCATTTGACTGCTTTGCAGGCTGCTATTTGACAGCTAATGTTGGCTATTAAAAAGTGCTGGAACCTCAGCACTTTACCAAGGTTATTTCTTATGCCTTCAAACTATGCAAGCAGGTCAAGCACAATAACAACAAAAAAAGATGGTTTATATTTAAAAGGCCAATGAATGTCTAAAAATAGTTTCCTTTCACGTAGAGACTTTTATTCAGGCACTCTTTCCTTCTGAACTTTTCTATAAAGTATGGTATTCTTCGATCGATATCACTATGGTGTTTTATAATTGGTAATTGATCAAGGTTGTGGATAACCAAAGCAGTAAGTTTAACATATATATATATATATATATATATATATATATATATATATATATATGAACTGTGCACTATTTAATGTCAATGTTGGAAAATTACTATAAGACCTTAAAGTAGATAAATTCTGTGTACCCATGAAAACATAAGCCTAATCTACTTTTTATTATTAATTAACTATAGAGAAAAGCTAAAAGTAATTCACCATGACTGCCTCTTAGAATAATACATTAAAATCTCCTATAGACCAGGGTAACTTGAAAGTCCCAAGCTCTGGTATAAATGAAGAGGTAATTCAGTTTAACAAAGTAAACTATATTACAGAATAAGGACACCAGGATAGGTAACTTCTTTAGAATAGTCAAGGCACAGTGGAAAAATTCCAAACATCCTACAAATCACTGAACCACAAAACCACTGATAGACCTTTACTCAGATTATTCAATTGAGCTACGTGGCCCTCATTTCAGTCAAAAGCTAGACTATAAATTATAGCACTAGGTTAAGTGTTTCTTCTCGTTTATTAAATAAGTGGCCAACAACCCAATCTCCAAAAGGCAATTCTTTAAAAGACACTGTCATCAACAGCCTGTGTTCATTATTTGCTGAACTCCAGGTCAACAAAATTGATCTGCAAATTCAGAAAACGGCATTCACGTTCTTTGCCTTTATAAAAACCAGAGTTATAGTTTCTTCTGCAGAGTGACCTCTCCAAGTGCTAAAATCTCTGTGAGGAAGAGATGCAAATAATGAATTAAGGACTGGTACTTCTGGCATTTCAGGGTTGGCCCCACCCACAGGTCACACTGTGAAGAACACTAGCTTTAAGGATAAAATTCAATGCCAACCTAATCTGATCCTAAATTTCCTTTATTCCTTCCCTTGCCATCACCTTCTTTCTAATTCTTTCACTCCAGTTAGACTTTTCACTCACTGGCGGGCAGTCATTAGCAGCACTATCCAAAAAGAATATAATGATGCAAGCCGTACATGCAATTTTAAATTTGCCAGTAGCCATGTTTAAAAAGTGTTAAAATATATATATATATATATATATAAATATATATATTTTAATATACTTTACTATGTATAGTATCAGATGTCTACTAGATTTATTGGAGTGTTAGGTAGGAGTGGGTTGGGGGAGAGGGTGTAAAAGGTGAAGAAGGGATTAAGAAATACAAATTGGTAGTTAAAAAATAGCCATGGGGATGTAAAGTAAAGCACAGAGAATAATACAGTCATACCTTGGTAATTGACTGCTTTGAAACTCATTAAATTTGGTACTCTACACATTTTGAGGTAAAAATTTTGTCCAGGTACTCATCATTTGTTTGGTACTCATTGCACCTCCCAGAACCAATTAATGACAAGTACCAAGGCACCACTGTATAGTCAATAATACAGTGATAACTATGCATAGTGTCAGGTGGACACCTGACTAGCCAGGGCACCATGTCTTAAGTTATATAAATGTCTAACCACTATGCCGTACACCTGAAATTAACATAAATCACATCAAATGTCAAAACAAAGTGTAAAAAGAATTTAGTATATTTTATTTAACATTATATAGTCAAAATATTACTATTTCAATATATAATCAATGCTAATTGACGCATGAGATTATTTTACTTTTTTTCCCCTTCTAACTCTTTAATATCCACCATGTAACTTTACAGTTAGAGCATATCTCAGTTTGGAATAGCCATATTTCAAGTGCCTGACAGCACATGTGCCTAGTGGCCAGATATGGATTAGTGGATCTTTATAGTTCATACACACACACACACACACACACACACACACATACACACAGACACAATGTATATTTAAACATTTCAAAACAACACTTGCATTATTATGAAAAGATCCTGTCTCCTAACGAAAAACCAATATGCTCATTCAATTAAGTGTGACTTTCAATAACCTAATTTTTTGGCAGGCTAGAAAAAAGAATTACAAAGGACACTGAGTTCCCAAATAAACACCATACTATTTTGAAGGGGGAAAAAAATCTACACTCTTAAATACTATTATGCAAATATTCTTTTGCCAATAGTGAATAGCATGGGTTATATTAAAAACATCTTAAGAATAGCAAATATTGCCTTTTGGAGAAATCTAAAACTAGATCATGAGAAAGCTTCTCATGCTATGTATGGTTCACGTGCCAGATGCTGCTCCGCAAGGCATCATTTTGCAACCATATTCCATCAGAAGGGCATCAGGCTGGACACAAACTATCGAAAAAGCTCATGTTTTAATTGGATGTTCCCACCTCATTTCCTGTACAACCTATTGAAAAAATGACATTTCCAAGTACTGAGACATTTCTGCTTAGTTTTGAATCTCTGGATTTTCTTTTTAGGGGGTTGGGAGCAACCAACCTTTCTTGAGGGGTAAGGTTCCTTTCAAATCTATTCTTTTCACATTCTTAGACATTTTTCCTTAAAATTCACAGAAAATCAAGGATTGCACTTGAGAAGTCTGCCTGCTTAAAATATTCTGTTAGCTCACCTCATTTGCTGAAATTAGCCTTCACTCTTGTGTCATACCACATCTCGAATGATATTTGCTTTCTAAATAAAATTCACAAGCTGATTTCTAACCAACTTAACAAAATGCAATTACCTCCTCAATGATTAGGAACTTGACTTTTCAATCTGTAACATCTTTTTATACCCATCACTGAATAAGACTAGTTTGAACTGCCTAAAATAACTGGTAACATAAGCATAAATCCTTGTTCTTACCTTTATCAAGTTTAATGTTTCCTCTGAATGAATAAAACCAATGACTTCAAAATATAAAATGTAACTACAACTCCCTCTGAAAAGAATTTTTTTCCTAAAGACAGATTATTCAGTATAACAAACTGTTCAGTCTCTCACTTGATAAATAATATAGTCATAGAAACCTTCAAGCCACTGAGAAAATACATTTTAATTCAATCATCAAAACACTATAGATGTCTTTTTAGGAATATTTCTAATGAATGAATTATTCTACCAACAAAAGCTTAAGTAAGAAATTCAGCTTCTGCTTTCAATAGCTGTATTTCATTCCAAAAATACATTGCTCTGATTTGCGTCTGAACAGTTTGTCCTCATAAACTTGAGTATATGTGCTTCATTTAACAAGAACCTGAAGCTAGAACGGAAATTGAATTCTAGAAGTGAACAATTAATTTGGCAGTATTTGCTTTTCCCAATATGAGTATGTCAAGATCAAAAACAAAATGAGAAACTGAAATCATTAAATGTTAGGAAAGAGAAAACTTAATTTAATCTCTATTGTCTAATAAAAGATCTTATTAGCACAGAAGCAAATTCATTTCCAGTGTCTGAGACAAGAAAAAGAAAACAGAGATAATGTACTTGTTTCTATAAAAAGGAAGAACCTATGGAAGCTATGACTTGTAAATAATTCAGGGGATTTAACAAAATTTATTTTAGTCTTCTTGGCCAAGGCAAGGAAACCATCACACAGAAATACAAAATTAAAAAAAAAAAAAAAAGACTAAATAATAGAGAAGCTGCTTCTTAATTTCCTGTGCCTCAGAATTATTAATCTTCTTCTATTTGTGGGGATATGGAAATGGGAAAATAAATTCTCTATTAGCATACTCATGTCAGCACATTAAAAAAAATGTAGCAATCTAAACTGGGAAGCCTTCCCATTTTCAACAAGCAGGGGTTTAGTTCTTTCAAATCATCATAATTAAATCAGATCTTTAAGGTTCCTTTCAGCTCTAGAATTCTAATGAGTCTTGTTTTCCAGTGAGTGACCTCACATATCACATAAGAAAATATGTTCTGATAATCAGTTCACAAGATGACAACTGAAAATATCTTTAAGCAGAAATACAATGTGTCCTCCTGCTCTAAACAGTGTATTAAAGTAAATATGCTCCCTTTGCCCAAACACCTGAGAATAGATTTTAGACCCACCTTAACAAAAACAGTAACAAAAAGCAATCTATAGATTTGAAAGACTTTAGCATATCTTATTCTCCTTCCTATTCATTTTATTTTTCAAGAAAGTAAGTACTAAGGGCAATAATATATTATGTATATTAGAAGAAACATACATCTTTTGTAATTGTTTCTTACAACTTCATACTTATGCTATTGATTAGATTAAAACAGCAGAAAAAGACAAGCAGAGCTATAATAATAAGGTGAGGGAGGGCGTGCCACTACCACATGTGGGTGAAGGTATATAAACACTGCTAGCTAAAGCTAAGTTCTGCATATCCTAAAGAAGCCAATTCTACATCTTCCTTTCTTAACCCCTTCTAATATTCAACTTCTGTCCCTGTGAGAATCCAATGAAGAGATAAGAGCAAGGAGCAAGGGCAAAGGCCTGGGGCACAAATGAACTTGGATGGTTTAACAACTAAAATGTGTGTCTGAAGCATGAGCATTAAGGGGAGAGGAGTGTGGAGTGCAAGGAGGCAGGGCTTCAAGGGTCCTGGAAGGCATGTAAGAACCATTAAGTGCAACTGAACGACACAGAGGGCTACAAAGAGGGGAACGTTATGACCTAAAACTACATTTTTAAAAGTTCGCACTGACTGCTTCTGGGAACAAGTTGCAGGAAACTAAGAGTGGGAGCAGAAAGATCTGTCTGTTAGAACTGGTGCCATTGCCCGGGTGATGGACGAGGGGAGCGTCAGTGGGCAAGAGAAAATGTGTTCCTTTTCTCTATACACCCATCTACAGTCCTGTACGTACTATCCTTCACAACCTGGCTCCCTGAAATAGTCAGCCACACTTTTTAACTCCTCAATATCCTGTAAATATGCTCTCTGCCCCCACTATTCCACCCAACTATCCTTGAGTCCCAATAACCTCCACCTTACCAAAACCAGTAAGCACTTTTCTATTCTTCTGTCAGGTGACCTCTGCTGCATTTGCAATAGCTGACTACTGTTCCCTTCCATCACATCCTCTCCTCCCTCAGCTCCTGGGACATTCCTCTCACCTGGTTTCCTCTCTATTTGTTCCTCTTTCTCAGTCTTCCACTTAATCTCTATTTGACTCTTAAACTTTAGTACTCAGTTCATTTCACAGTCACACACTGCAGGATGTCGTGTGGGTCAATGAGGAACTGCATGTATGATGGTGATCCTATAAGATTATAAGAGCTGAAAGATGTGGCTGTCCTAATGCCATATAGCACAATCACATGACTCATGTGTCTGTGGTGATGCTGCAATCATATCAAAGTATGGCACATACAATTACAGTAGCAGGCTCTAACGTCTAGGTTTAACTACATTCTATGATGTTCACACAATGACGCAATCCCCTAAACATACATTTCTCAGTTGTGCCGTGTCACATGACTATACACAATCCTTGAAACTGATCTGATACTTTTGGCTAATAACTCCAAAATTAACATCTCTGGACCCGCTCCTAACTAACTTTTAGACCTCTATATTTAGTGTTCAACTGGACCCCCTCCCTAGGACATACCTCAAACATTTACAATGACAGAGGTCTCAAATCAAAAGCCCAAAGGCATCCTCACCTCCCACTGGCTCATCAGCTATAATTCCATCGCCACGTCCCCATGAGGTCCTGCAGACTCTACCGCCTTAATAGCTTTAATCTAGCCCTTCCTCTCAAGTCCTACTGAAACTATTTTAGTTTATGTTCACATCACTTCTTGCATGGATAGTCTCCCAACTAATTTCCCTGCTTCCTATCTCTCCTGCACCCAGCTGCGAAAGCACACAATAGCCACTCAAAAACTTTGTTGACCTCAGAGTTCAAATCTGACCATGTCATTTCTCTGCTTAAAGCCTTTCCGAGGCACCCCACTACTTTCACACGGCTTCCCGTGATCCAGCTCCTTACTCTCTTCACAGACTGCCCCACTTTCCCTCACATGCTCCTCTCTGGACATTGAGCTTGTCTTAGTTCTTCAAATATCACACCACTTCTGGCTTCCCTTCCTCTGCACAGGTTATTCCCTTTCCCTTATTCATCTAACTACGACTTCAAAGGTAGGCTTAAGTATTACCACTTCAAGGGAGTGTCTCCCAGTGCCTCATATATACACATATATTTATTTCATATGTACATCTCTCAATCACATGGCATGCTAGCTTTTTTTGGTTCCAGTAAATTGTAAGTTCTTAGAGGGTAAAGGAAGACCACCAACCTTATGTGATTTGCAGCACCAGAGTAAACACTCATAGTTTTGAAATCATCTAAATTTAAAAAACTGGGGGAAGCTTATTTAGGGGGCCTTTTCACCATTCCAGCATAGCCCAAGTGACAGCACTGTCCTATAAAGCAAAATGTGCTTCAGACTGGAAATCCGAAGAAAACAAACACAAAACGCACACCCTTTCAATAGGAGAAATGTAGGGACTTCGGAGCTCTGCAGTATCTAACACGCCAGACAGGCTTTTATAATACATGGGCAAGGGCTTAACATTTAGATGATAATAAATAGGTGGAAGCCTTCTCACCTCAATGAAGCAAATTAAGTTTTCATGGCCATACTACGGTAATTTACATGTAAATTCCATGCAAATTACACATTAGTAACATAACGTGTAAGTTACTTGCCACATGTAATTTCAGTTCCCGATGCAGATTCTTCCTCCCTTCCTGACAGGTTATTGTCCTTATTTAGGGGACGCTTACTCACCACCTTAAGAGTCACCCACCTGTCAATTAGTCATTTACTCTCTAAATCTGAATGGGGTAAAGAAGATAGAAGGGAGTGTGTGAGCGATGTACACTTTCGGAAGGGGTGGTAGCGGGGGCTTACGGCAGTATCAAGGTGGAACGCCTACAGCTGGCACAAGGAATGGGGAGGATGCAGTCCCGGAGCAGGCCATCTGGAATAGGGAGGTACACCTGGTTGGGAGGCGGAGGGGGGAGATGGACAGGAGACTCGGAGAGAAAGCTGGAGGTCGGTGGGGAAGGGACTAGGACACGGGACGCAGTGTTTGGCCCCAGGTGTAAGTGTTTAGGAGAAAGCTGGGGCAAGAAGACAACGCCGACACTGCCTGGGCTGCCGAGGCTCGCAAGGGGTCGTCGCAGGGAGAAGAGGAAAGGCCCGGGAAGATCTAGGAGCCCCCAGGGCAGAGGCGGCGGAGCAGGTAAGAAGACCGATCACAGGCCGCAGGCGGAGCAGGGGAAGGGAACCGCGCGGCAGCCGGGCACTTACTGGGGTCCCTCCGCACGGCACCGCTGGGGATCTCCGCCCGCAGGTGAGGGAAGAGGAAGTCCCGGGAGGCCTGAAGGTCCTGGAAGTAGCAGAACTGGACAATGGAGCAGGCCATGGCTCCGAGGAACCCGGCTCGGGCCCTCGCCTTAGCAGACCACGCCCTGCCCCTGCCACCCCGCGGTGGCCGCCGCTGAGACCCAACAGCTTTAGCAACGCAGGGGCGGGGAAACGAAGCCGGAAGCTGTCAGCGCACCCGGGTCCTCCGCCGCGGAGCACCACGCATGCTCAGCACCGCGCAGGCGCCCCGGGCAGCGAGGTCCGGGTCATGTGACCGGCGGCTGGCCGGCGGCCAGCGCTGACGTGGCGCCCTGGGGCCGCGCGTAGTGTAGTCTGGGTTCTGCGCCGCCGCCCGGGAAGGAGCCTCTGAACGCATTCTGGCTTTTAGCATACGATGGTCCAGTTGGATGTTGTCCGCATCTACCTTTAAGTCGTTTAACTAATATGACCGATGTTCTGCTATTGGCACTATCCTGGTATTTCACAGATAATAATCCCTGTTAAAATAGTGGCAGGCCAGTGGGGGGACAGTCTCCTGCAAGTGTCAGAGTTGGAAAAGATTTAAATGCGCCCTCTCTAAATTCCCATAGTGCTACGCACGCCTAATATAGTCGTGTTATGTTGTGTTTTACGTTGTCGCCATCCATTTGATTTTTCATTCATTCATTCATTCACTCATACACCCATTCAACAAATATTTGTTGCTCGTCTTTTCTATTCCAGACACGCGAGACGTGGAGTATAAAGCAGAAAACATGAGAGAAAATTTTAGCTCTCCAGCTAAAATTCCAGTAGCTAGTAAGCAATTAATTAGTCAACTATTTAACTGAAATTGTGATAACGCTAAAGAAGGAAAGAAGTACAGAGTGCTATGACAGAACATAGCCGGGGATCTGACCTAGTTTTTTGTTTGTTTTGTTTTGTTGGGGGGGAATGGACAGTTGCCAGGATCAGGTACAGGCTCTGTTGTAAACTAGAAGTTGAGATCTCATTTAGCAGCACTTTATATCCACAGCATGTAGCATAACCTGGCACATAGTACTTCATAAACATTTGATGGAGCAATAAATAGAATGGAATGTGTACATAAAGTATATAGAATAACCCATTTCTTTTGGAAAGTACTTTATATATTTTAAAGTACTTTTCTATACATGTACAATTGGATAGTCCAGTGTCATCTAGATAGTGTCTTACCTCAATTTTTAATGAAGAAATTTAAGTGTCACTGAAAAGATTCTTGCAATTCATTGAAATGATCTAAAAAGTAGAAGCCAAAAATGGAATTATGTTAACATTAGCACAAAATACCATAGACACTCACATACTTCCCAAAGAAACCTAAAGTGATTGTTCACCTTATATGACAGAAAATGGGCTGGAAATAAATTGAAGGCAAATAGATGAAGTCTGGAGCATTCACTTCTGTCAGGGCTATGTACACACTTAGTCCTGATGATATAATAACTATAATTTAGTGCCCAGGTTCCTACTCCATTAATTCCAGTTTCTAGGGTAGAATGAATTTCACAAAATAGGATAGATTAATTCCTATGCCATCAGGTTAACAGGGATCAGTTCTTTACCCATAGAATATATGGGTGGATTAGATGTACTATAGGTTCCTTCAGCATCAGAGACCTTTAATCCTATAATGCATTGCTTCTTCAGATCATCCGATCCTGATAATTAAACCCGAAAATAGAGCCCTAGTCCCAAACTAGAATAAAATTTAAATTTAGATTCTTAGCTTTACAGGATGGATAAAGAATACATGACACTTTTTAGAAGGATACAATGCCGTTCCTTGAGAGCCATTCAGGTTTCAGGTAAATGCATTTTGTGGAAGTAGCTAACTGCTCCTGGCTGATTCAGCAGGTCTTGGTTCTGCCCGGAGGCATTCATATAGTATATCTCCTGTGTGGCAGCCATTGAATTTCATTACTGCTCAGTTTCAAGGGGGAAGTTTCAGACCTTCTTCCAAGTAGCATTGAAAAGGCTCATTCATGGATGTTTTTAAGAACTTTAAGTGCCCTTCACAGAAATTACAACACACTCATGAACTGAACTCTTCCCCCAGGAAGCTGTAACGCTGCAGGGGGAATGGCTCTGGAATTCTGCTGCCAGGGTTTCTGTGGAGTGTGGGAGGATTGGTTACACAATGACTCTCACACAGTCATAAGAAAGCACATTGCAGAAAATGGTAGAGCCTCTCTCTCTCTCTCTCTCTCTCTCTCTCTCTCTCTCTCTCTCTCTCTCTCTCTCTCTCTCTCTCTCTCTCTCTCTCTCTCTCTCTCGCGGAGTTCAGGAGGTAGGAAACACAACATGACCAAAATAATTACAAGAGTGTACTACTGTGAATTCTGTCCAGTACCCACTATTGGGAGTGACACCACAGTTAACTCTTGCGAAGAGAGAGCTGGTTACTGAGCATGATTAGTCCTTGCCAATCAAACAGCAGCCCAAGGCTGAAGGTGTTGAGATGCAGGATGGGCAACAAAGTGTGCAAAAAAGAGCAATGGACTTGGAGTCAGGAGACCTCAGGTCTGTCTCAGTTAGGTGACGAAGAAGTCACACAAACCCAGACAATTCACATCACCTTCCTGGGCCTTCGTCTCTTGATCTAGAAAATGAAGAATCTGGACTCTAAGGTAAGGTGACCAGATTTTAACATCAGTAAAGTGGGACACCATTGACCAGGGGAAGGAGGGGGTTCTTGATTAAAAATGTGGTCTATCTCCCGCCGTTGCCTAGCTTGTCGTGCATTCTTTCCAAAAATCGGGACTTTTTAAAAACGCCGTGGGACACGGGACAAATTGTTAAAAATCGGGACTGTCCCGCCAAAAGCGGGACATCTGGTCACCTTACTCTAAGGCCCATTTCAGGGATGTGTAGGGTTTGGTAAGAAACTGAAAAAGAAAAGGTCTGGGAGTTGGAGTTGCTCAAAAGGAGTCGTCTATGTGGCATCCCAGTACAAGTGGCAGGAGTGAATGTGAGGTCACTGAGCATGTCTAAGTGACAGGAAGCAGAGCAGAGAGGGGCATGTCAGCCCTTACATCATAACTGTTCAGGGTTGTCCTTGAATTGCTCATTTCCCATTCTCTCCCCACCCCACCCCCACCTTTTTTTTCTTTACCAAGGGAACTCCTGTATCACTAGGGCAGTTATGTGCCCAGATTTAAAAAGAAACCACATGTCCCAGCCTCTCTCAGCCCTGAGTGTATCCATATGACTAAGTTCTGGCCAATGAGATGGAGCCCAAATCGTTGGAGATGTTGGGAGGGATTTCCAGGACGTTTACTTGGAAGAGGAATGGACAGCGAAGGAAAACTCTTTTTAGTCATTTTCCCCTTTTTCTGTTTCCTTCATAGAATGTGTTCTCATGGCTGTCGCTCCAGCATCCGTGTTTGACAATGAAGTGACTTGGTTTACCACAGAACATACAGATAGGAGCATGGGTCTCCTTTGTTTTGTGGAGCTGTCACGTCCAGCTTCAATGGCCACATCTGAACATCTTGTACATCAGAAAGCTTTGCATGTTTCCACTACTGTTGTTTTGAGTTTTCTGTTGTGGCAGCTGAGTCTAATTGGATAAAATGTGACGTAACCTCTTCATGAAGGAAGCTTGGCCTGTTTCTCATCTTGTTCAAATAAAAGCATTTGTATTTCTCTGGGGTTTTTTTGGTGTTTTTTTTCCCCCTCTAGCATAGTTTAGAGAGGTCAGACCAATTACCTGGATATTTTCTATTGTTTAAATAGTTATGGTTTCATTTGGATGTAAAAATATACCCCAGATGATCAAATATTTTTCTTACTTTTGACTCAACTGAAGTAGATCCTTAAGGTGTTCAATGAAATAAAATACTGCCCCAGTGTTGTTTAGTAGCTAAGTGCAAAGTTCCAATCAACAATTTTCATAATGAAAAGTCAAGATCAGGTTAGGAGAAGGAGAAGCCAGTTGAAAGGGTAGTTTTTAAACCTGGGACCCCAAGTTCAAGAAGCCATTGCCTTGGGATTTGTGAGCCAAGATACCTGAGGCCAACACCTTTGTCCAGACCACCCTTTCTTTAAAGCTTTCCCAAACATCACTTCAAAGAAACTGCAACCTCCCCACTCCTTCCTTCTCCTTTGATCCCTTTATTGCTGAATATTTTACTAGCTTCTTGTGATCTTCCTCCCCTCTTCCGTCCTGTCTTTAAAGTCACCCTTATTCCAGAGGCTTTTCTTTCTGCTAGTGGTATTATTCCTCTGCTGCCAAATTACTGATTAACAGAAAGAAGAAAAATATTCTTTTTCCTCCTCTGTTCGCCAGTCAGCCACCAAGTTCCATTGGTTTAACTTCCGAAATGTCTCTCAAATCGATCGCCTTCTTACAGTCCTCACTGCCACCCCACCTCTTTAACCCAGACCCTAAAGACCACTGTGGGAGCTATTTTGATCGCCCTCTGATTCTTCTTGCTTCTGACTCTGGTGGTGTCCCACTTCAGCCATCCTGTACACTGCTGCCCGGTCTGTCTTCCAGGTCTGTCTGGCCTAGGTCTAACCTTGTGACTTAGTAAATCTCCAAACCACAGCTTCCTATACCCCTTAATTTGCTCATTCATCTAAGAACTATCTTTTGTGCACTCATTAGGTGCCAGGAATGGCTGAAAACCCTCTGAACATAAATGTTAGCAAGACCCAGTCCTGGTAGAGGTGGTGTGTTACCAGGATGCAAACAGGTAAGAATATCATGAGGGCACAAAGCAGAGGCAAACACCACTGCCTGGGGATTCAGAAAAGGCTTTGTGGGGGGAAGCCAGGATGGCTCAGCGGGTTAAGCGCTCGCTTTGCAGCCCTGGGGACCAAGGATCGAATCTCAGCCCCATCCTATGGGACCCATATGCTGAACTTTGGTGTGCTTGCCATGCGGAGGCCCCCAGCTCGGGTCTTGCGCCCCCTTCCCCCCGCCCCCACCGCCACGCTTCATTCAGCCCCCAGCTCAAGAGGGCGTGCCTCCTATGCAGGAGGCCCCCAGCCCAGTTCCCCGACCTTGAGGCCCCCAGCCACCTGTGTGGAACAAAATTATGTTGAAAACTGATGATGTACGCCTGTGGAGGCTGTCTGGGCCCTCCCCGTTCTCTCTGTCTCTATCTCAGTCAAAAACAATAAAATAAATCTTTAAAATAAAGAAAAGGCTCTGTGGAGATAACATCTAAACTGAGTCCTGAAAGCATCACAGATTTTAGCCCGTTGATGATGGTAGAAGGAGGAAGGGAGAAGGACACCCAGGCAAAAGAAACATCGCAAAGTGCTTGTGAGCAGAGACCGCTCGTGTACAGAGAAGCACATGCGGCTGTTACTAGAATATAGTGTGACACCGTGGGCAGCAGTGAGGCCAGAGAGGTGGCCTGAGTGATGTGAAACTTCCTCACATTTTATTTCCTCCAGAAATTAAGGACCCATCAACATGTCTTAGTTTGTGTAAATGTGAGAAAAATTCCTTTTTGTCCCTCTTCGTCCTTAATACCATTTTCACAGCTTGCTCGCCCCCTACAGGGCAGCAGAAAGGGGACAAGGTTGCGTAGGTTGGGGGTGTTGATCTGGACCAGCTCCACATGACGTGCTTATTTCCACGAGAGCTGGATTTGTGGGGAGTGTTGGCTTTCTCCTTCTCCTTGGCCAAACTTTCACAGACTGATAGATTCCATCGGTGTGAAGCTTTACGTGTTCAGAGAGGACATTTCTCCCTCTAATTTCTGCATTACACTGGCATTTGGCGGTCAAATGTTTCATACTTCTTGATGTGGTTTCTTTCCAGTAGGTAGTAGTCAACCATAATAGTCCTGCTAGCTAGCAGCCATTGACTTAATTTATATTTGACACTTGCATTTTTGAATCTTTTTACAAATACAATTCTTCCCACTGTGCTCATTAGTGGAATCCTTTGTTTGTAGCTATATTCTATTCTTTTCCTTCTTGCGCCAATAGATACCTGGAAGGTTTGAATATTCAGCACTATCGACCTGCACAGAGGTATGCTGAAATATTCTAAAGTAGTGAATTACTGAGGTATGTGCCTCTTCTCTACCCAGAGGCCTTTGAAATCCTTCAAAAGTCAGCTCAAATATCACTTCCTCAATGAAGGATATGACTTCCCCAGGCAAAAGTAGTCACTTTAGATCACAGAGCTTTTTACTATGCATATGCATATATTTTAAAACCTTGTGTTATGGTTTATGTTTGCATATCTGTCTCTCCCACTAGATGGTGATATCCTCAAGGGCAGAGATTGTGACCTGTTTACCTTTGTGACATTCATTCTTTTAGTCATTCATCCATTCATTCATTTGATATGTTTGTTTGTTTTAACCTATTAGGTACCAGGAGCTAAACATGTGAGGGCTGTCTGGAAAGTATCTGGCCATGTAACTGTCCTCATTATACTGACAATGGCCGGATGTTTTTCGAACAGCCCTTGTATGCATGACTCATACGTAATGCGCAAAAGAAACATATCCGTACTAATAGATAAATGACACACACCAATAAACAGACAATTATAATTCGATTTTGAAAATGCAATGTTGGGAATAGTACAAAGGAGCAGATAAGAAGAGTATCTCTCTTTGGGGATCAGGGAAAGCTTCCTGGAGCAAATATTATCTAAGCTGAGATCAGAAGGAATGAGTAGATGTTAGTCAGATCTAACCCAGATGGAAGGTAGGATGGGGGCAAGGAGGGAAAAGCATTCTCAGTCACAGTGGAAACAGCTCAAAACCCCGGAGCCGAGAGGACTGAGGGTATTTAGAGAGTTGAATATCCTTCAGTGTATCTAGAGCTATTCCCCCTGCACATCCTCCCTTTAAACAGGTAGCCCTAGCGTTAATGAGACAAAATCAATATATGTTTTCTATGTGAAAATGAGCCACCCACATTGTTGTTTTCTGAATCTGTGTAATTGCATCTTGCATTTGATTAACTAATTTAGCCACATACCATAATGCTTTGGCATTCATTTGTATTCTATTTTCATTTTCTTTTCTGTTCCACCTCCCCACTTCCCCCATCACCCTTCCATCTTCGCACGTTAATTGCATGCTCCCCATATGCATGACACTACACTATAGGCAGACTTGGTAAAGCTCAGCCAATCTAGCTAAATCACATTCCCTAAAAAATCATACACAAACGAAGAACAATATTTTTTGTAAGGTATGGCGTTAAACTCTGTAAACCTCGCAAAATCCATTTTGAGATCATTTTTTCCCCCCAAAGAAATCAAAGTTCAAAAGTGCTGAGATGCTAAGCATTGAATAAAACAAGGGAATAAATAATTCACTAATGTATTAATAAATATTTCAGGGCTGAATGGAGTCCTGGTTAATGCATGTTAATATCTTGGTAAGCGAAATCCTGTGAATGTTTTACATGTTATGACTTCAATTGTTTAATATTATTGACCACGAATCTATAGACAACATATTTAACAAAAGTCAGTAATGAATATGAAAAGAGCACTTTAAGGATGTTTTAATAAATGAACTCATTAATAGTTGCAAGACATTCAAAGGTAAAGATATATATATTTCTCATACCCTAAATCTGACTCCATTGCACTCTTTTGGACTCTTCTCACTTAGGAAAATTGCCAAGATGAATTGTGAACACTAACATTAAGAGGATCATTGCCATTTTACTGAACTTACACTCTCTCTTTACATTGTGCACATGTCCCTGAACTGTTGTATTCAGATGGAGTTTTTAACTCCAATTTTATTTTTATTACTTCAACCATTAGCAGTTCAATTATAAAGCTTTGACATTATCCTGGACGATGAAGAATTTATTAGCACTGTTGACTCTAAAACTGTCTCTCTGGTTGCTGCATGTTAGGAATATTGTATACGTAGATGCTTATGTTCAATGAGCAAGTCTACTAACCTTTATGCGCATAGCAAAATATAATTTTGCAAAATGTTTTATAGCAGGGCATTTTTAACATTTGGGTCCCAACAATTCTTTACTGTGGGAGCTGTCTTATCCTATACACTGTGTGATGTTTATTAGTATCCTGGTTTTTACACACCAGATGCCAGTAACTGCCCCTGCCCTCACCACCACCACCACCTGTGACAACCCAAAATATCTCCTAACATTGCCAAATGTCCCCTGGGTGGGGGGGACTCACCCTCTGCCAAGAACCATTTGTTTTACAATGACATGTTTTCTAGAAGAAACTTAGGAGTCATACTATAATAAAGTGTCGAAAATCTTTTATCTTAAACAACAGGCAATATTTGGTAACCTATAGTGATAATTCTTGTAAAATCAACTTTATTTAAATACACCTTACATGCATTCAACTGCAAAGATTCTAAGTGTACAGTTTGATGAGTTTTAACAACCATATACACCCATGTACCTTCGACCGCAGTCAAGATACAGATCATTTCCCTCCCCTTAGAATGTTCTTTCCTGCTGCTTTGTTATCAATCTTCAGGCCTACACTAATCCAACTGCTTTGCAAAGCACTGGCTTCCATCAGAAAAGGGAGTTTGCCTGTTCCAGAACTTCATATAAATGGAATGAGAAAGTATGTTCTCTTTTGTGTCTGACTTCTTTCACTCAGCCAAATCTCTGTGAGATTTATCCATATTATGGTGTACATCAGAAGTCTTTATTTTTCATTAGTATTTTATTTTTATTTCTTAGTAGTATCCATTTGTTTGATTATACCATAATTTGTTTATTCATTCACCTGTTGGTGGACTCTGGGTTGTTTTCAATTTGGGACTGTTTAAAACAAAATTGTTTTGAACTTTCATGCACAAGCCTTTTCATAGACACATATTTTTATGTCTCTTGGGTAAATACCTGGAAATGGAATTGCTATAGCAGAAGGTGGGTGTACTACGACCTTTATAGATAAATGGTTGCATGATTTTACACTTGCTCCAATAATGCCTGAGTTCTGGCCATTCCACATCCTCACCAACACTTGGTATTGTCAGTCAATTTAAATTTTGTTATTTTTATGTTTCTCTTGTGGTTTCTCATTGTGGTTATCATTTGTTTTTTTCTTGACAACTAGTGATGTTGAAAGTATTTTCCTGTGCTGATTGGCCATTCATGTATCTTCTTTTGTGAAGTGTCTTCTTAAATCTTTTGCCCATTTTCTCAATGTGTTATTTTTGTTTTTGTTAAGTTGTAAATGTTCTTTATATACTCTCAATACAAGTCCTTTGTCATACTTGTGTCTGTATATGTATACACACAAACATATCCGAGGGCTATCCAAAAACAATCTAGCCAAAAAATGCCTCTATTTGGTTGGATACTTTCTGGGAAGCCCTGGTGTGTATGGATAATTTCTGGATATATATATAGTGAATATTTTATCCAGGTTATACAGATAGACTTTTTGTGACAGAACCACTATGAAGATTGTGTTATTTAAAATAAATCCTTATGAGATAATTTTTATAAAACAACCACTTAACCACAAGTTTACTCTATTTTCATAGGGCTGATTTGCTCATAGGAAGGTTGTATAATCCTAAAATATATTAGCTAAACGTAAAAAAGCACACATTGTCCAGCACAACTACTAACAATTCTATGAGTGGAAGTTATCAAAAAATTTAAAAGCAACATTTACTTAACCATCACATATTCTGAGGATTTTCTCCTGAAATGGTGTATATGAATATAGCTCAAAGTAAAATAATTCAATAAACTGACATTAAGGCCTTGGTGAGCGCACTGTTAGTAAATACACTGTAACACTTTGTACACCACATTTTTTCCCACCACGTATAGAATTTGAATACGAGTCCTTTGGCTAGAGAACATACTTTTAACAAAAGGTAATTAAGTAATTATGTACTGCATTAGAAATCATAGAAATTTAGAGCTGGAAAGAAATCTAGAGCCCATTTAGTCCACTATTCTCCTTTCACAGTTGAATAAATGGAGACAGAATAATGGGACCATTTTAGAACTTAGACTACATGGAGATATTATTAAGCAAAGCATGCCTGGTTAGTATATGGTATGTATCCTATGCTAGATAGATAAGACGATTGATAGATAGATAGATAATACTATGTTTTATTTATTTTATTCGATTTTCCTAATATCAAGTGTTTTGGGGGTCTAATTCTGACACACACACACACCCCCCATTCAGGGTGGATTGTTTTTTCACGTGTTTTGTAATTTTGGACCCGAGCCTCCTCTTAGCTGTGGGACTTATGTGCTGCCTGGGTTGAAGGTGTGAACCTCTGGAGCAGGTTTGGATTTGGTTGGGTCAGCTATCATAGGGGTATCCGGAACCACTTTAGGGGTTAGTTCTTTGGCTTGGGGGTGGTGTTAAATTCTCAGGGAGAATTTTCCCCACAGACACAGACAAACTCTCCTGCTCCCTCCCTCTGCTGGCAAATAGACTGTTTTCTGAACGACACCTTCCCCCAGGAGCAGCTCTTTAGAATCCTAGCCTCAGAAAGCGCATGCTTAGTTCTAAACACTGTTTCGAACACTCCCAAGGCACTGTCATCATTTTCCATGCGGACACCAAAGCTGCTCTGGTGAGCAATGCTCCCATTGCTCCTGCACATTCCACAAGCTCATTTCTCGGTTTTCCAGTCTTCTTTTTCATTTCTAGCACTCGCAATATTCTGTTTGCATGCTTCGCTATGACTTTAAAGCACATATTTTCTATTTCACCCAGCGTTTCAAGATACTTAACGCTGACAGATTATCAGATATTTTCATCCTCCTTATAGCTGGAACTGGAACTCTCTCAAGTTCTTTCTAATACCTTTACATTTGGCTGCTGTTCAAAACACAGTGTTGAGGCATTGTTTTCCACTGTGAAGAAAAAAATATAATGAAAAAGCAAAGCAAGAAAACCTGAATGGAAATAAAATCAGTACGCTTATTTAAAAGGCATAGATTCCTCGACCTGCTTTTGGTCTTAAGTAGTTTGCTCTTCTAAGTGCTAAGGGAGGCATATAATGCAGTTGAAAGTAGATTTTTGCCTTCTGGGTTTGAGTCTCTGCCCTTGCTCTTATTCTCTATTTAACCCTGAATGCATAATTTATCCTCAGAGACCCTATGTTTTCCATTTTCAAATAGAAACAATGACACTTGTTCAGTTCTCTTGTAGGGTTACTACTTTGAGGTTCAAATGAAGTAATATACAGTTGGTGATAGGGTTCTGTCGACTGCAAAACAATGGAAATTGTGGTTATGAATATGCACTGTCAAGTACTAACGAGACTCATAAATTTCACTGGCTCTTATTCCCGACATTGAATGTTTCTAAGAATTGTGGGTCTACCCCATTCACTTGCTTATAGTTTAATGCTGAAGCTATTTTTATTTTTCAATAGACAAAGCCTGGATTAAATTCTTCACAGAACACAATCTGTGATGAATCCTGCTTGAAAACACGCTCCCTATATGCTAGATTGAAATTGGGGTATTTTGGGGTCTCTGTAACTTCCTGCTGAAGTTAATCCTAAGCAATGCCACGTACAGGGGCGCAGGCTGCCGGCTGCAGGGGGCGCTTTTGCGGATTTCCTGATTCATTGTCCTGAACCTGTTCTTCAGCCCTGCTTGTGCTTCTTTGACACACCTGTCATTTTGATGAATTCCTGTTTTCCTTAAAGCAGCCAAAGATGATGATGATGATGATTCATTTACAACAAAGAATCCTTACCTATATTAGATGATGATTTCTTAACAGTGTTTTTTTAATAACTGGTTTGTTTTCTGCTACAAATTTCAGCCTACAATGTCAACCCCATTTTATGAAAACCCAGTGTGAAAAGTCCACACACAAAGAGCTAGGAAGCCTTAATTTAGAAAAAAGGAATCATCTTCTGTCGTGCTTTAAATGTTGAGACCTCAAGTGTGTTTACAATTTCATTTCCACTGTCGTCTCTTTCTGAGTATTTGATGAATGTGCTATGAAATCGAGTCTAAGTGTGAAAGAAAAAGCGAATGTAATTCCTAGTCTATCTTGGCACCTTGCAAAGTGGTCCCAAGACCAGCTGTCACTGAGCTGGCGGCTGGATTTCTTCTTAGAATCTTGGAAGAACATACACTTATCACAAGGTCTCAACTGTTGGCCATAGACAAGAAGCCTGGGGTGCCGAAGAGTGAGGATAACCAAAGGGAAAAAAAGAAAAAGAACTGAGATGATTGTGCCTCAAATTAAGGATCTCCTGGGTCCTAAAATACCATCAGCACTTCACTTCAGGCCTCTGACAGACATGATTACCGGGGTGTTCAAGATGCAAGCAGTGTGAGCTGTTTGTTCACTCATTCATTTAACCGTGCCTTCGTTTGACACGTGCTAAGAACCTGCTCCATGCCCAGCATTGGTTTGGCCCAGGCTGCCTCCATGCCTCTTGTCTCCACACCCACGTGTCCTGCACGTTCTGAACGAAGGCACCAGGTGGAGCTGAAGAGTCTGAAGGAAGCACCTTGTTGTATTTACTCAGCAGCTATTGAGTGCAGTGCAAGCCTTGGTGGGGGTGTGGTCATTGATCAGCAGAACACAGCTGTCTCATTTCCTCGGCCCTCCCAGGAGGTACACCATTAAACACGTGTCTAGGTGAGTCCTCGAAGTGTGGCGGTTAATAAGACACATTGTGCCTTTTGTATCTTCCACGTTTCTACTAACACCATCATTACCGTCCATTCGCAATCACAGACCACTAGGGATGCAGCCATCATCGGCCCCCAGCCCTGTCCTCTGTCATCCACACATTGTTGTCTGTGAGGATGAGAATATTGTCTTTTATTCATCTTTGCATCCTCAGGGCAGAGCATGTAACCGTTTATAGGATATTTAACATTAAAAAGAAAATTATTTCTCCCCCAAATATTTTCATAGTCCTGGCTGTTTATGCCCTACCCCCCACATGATTGGCCTGGTAGCTGCCAGTACTCTCAAAACTCAGTTTCACAATTACTTCCTCAGGGAGACGTTCTCTGAGACCAAGGACAAGGTCTGGGGCCACTGTTATGAGCTCAGAGAACACCCAAAGCTTCTACTTTATGGCCCTTATGTGTATTTAAATGATGCTCATGTCTTCTGTTAGAATATATGCTCCAAGAGTGCTGGACCTGTGAGTTCTCTGGTCCTCACTGCTATAAATCACTGTCAGTTCCTAGGACACAGTACATGATCAATAAACATTTCTGGAGTAAATGAGTTTCGATGCGTAGCATTTGTAAGACTAGCCTTTCTCTCCTTCTCATCCCCTACTGTCCACAGAGCTAATTCCACTCTTACACAAGTGTTTCTCTTGTTCCTGTCATTTTCCTATTTCTACCACCTACTAATTGGACACATGGTATCTTGATGAATCAGTATCAGGTGGCTACGACATTTCCATGCTGGAGAGAGGTCTCTATTTTTGGACTGACAAAGCAAAGGTGTCCTTCTGCCCCCGGAACTTTGTCTTCCAACCTCGTTCCATGGGGATGTACCTGTGAGGCCCTGTGGAGAGAGTTCTATTTAGAATTTGAGGTAAGTACTCTTAAGTCCTTTTCCTACTTTAAATTGACCACTAGATGGCACAGTGACATGCTCCATTGCTACACCAGAATGGCACCTGTGGGCTATTAGGGCTAGATCAGTCTTAGTGGTTTCCTGAATCAACTTCTCCCATTTTATAAACAAACAAAGAGATGAAGGGACTTGCTTAAGGTTCCAGGCTAGGTCAGTGACAAAACCCAGACCTCTTGCTTTCTCTTCCAGAACTATTCACTGCAGCCCCCAGGCCTCCTGCCCACCCGTCCTTGGAGGATCCTCACAGGTTCTGCTGATAGGGATCAACTTGGACAAGCCTGACTCACTAGCCAAGAATTCCTTGGGCTGCCAATGTCATCATCCAAGTTTATTTCTTGATGGTCCATATCCAGGCACGTGGGCTGGAGGGAGGAGTAGCATGAAATCATGGCTTTTGTGCCGAGTTCCAACACTTACAGAGAACAAGATGTAGTGGATGTTGCCCAGACTACTATTGTCTTTTTGTTCCATGAGAAATCTTTCCTCTGACCCCTTATTGTTTTACCCATCCACCCTCTCCTCTACCACTCACAGAGGCATGGGCTAGTAACACCAATCTGGCTGATCACAGCTTCCTGTTGCTCCCAGACACAGTGATGGTTCAGGAGAGGGTCTAAAATCAGCCATGTCTGTTATCATCCTGCCCTGGGATGCCTGAGTTTGAAATGGGAAGAACTGTCTTGTCTCGTGGGTCATGGTGCCAGGAGAGTGTGAAGTTAGATGACTGTGGTCATCTTTCTGACCAAATAGAGAAGACTTGCTACCAGAAGAGACGAGCAAGTTAAGCACAGAAC
Organism: Craseonycteris thonglongyai; assembly: GCA_004027555.1. Taxonomy (NCBI): domain Eukaryota; kingdom Metazoa; phylum Chordata; class Mammalia; order Chiroptera; family Craseonycteridae; genus Craseonycteris; species Craseonycteris thonglongyai. The sequence continues at coordinate 23,487 of PVKE010003717.1, read as the reverse complement.
CAGAGATAAAAGCCAGGTGGAGGGTTGAATTCCAACCTTGGGCCTTCAGCCTTGGCTCTGTAGCTTCTTGAGTCCTTGGAGTTACTCTAGTTATTACTCCAGCTATGTGAACCTATCAGTTCCTTCCTTCCTTCCTTCCTTCCTTCCTTCCTTCCTTCCTTCCTTCCTTCCTCTCTCTCTCTCTTTCTAAAATTTGTTTAAAGGTAGTTTCAGTTAGAATTTTGTCACAGTGAAGAATTTTCACTACTACAGAGACTGTTAAAACTTGGTGTTGGGGGAAGCCAGGATGGCTCAGCAGGTTGAGTGCTCACTTTGCAGCTCTGGGGACTGAGGATTGAATCCCGGCCCCAGCCTGTGCAGACCCATATGCTGAACTAGGGTGTGCTTCCCATGCAGGAGGCCCCCATTTTGGTTCTTGCCCCCCGGTTTGGCCCCTGGCTTGAGGGGGTGTGCCTCCCATGTTGGAGGCCCTCAGCCCAGTTCCAGCTCTGCGCAGCCCTTCACCCACCTGTGTGGAACAAAACCATGTTGAAAACTGATGACGTACAACTATGGAGACTGCTCTGGGCCCTCCCCCTTCTCTCTGTCTCTGTCTCTGTCAAAAACAAGAAAATAAATCTTAAAAACAAAACAAAACAAAACTTGGTGTTGGGTAATCTTACTTTTCCTCTTGACGTTAAATGATGGGTTAATAAGACAAGAATCCATCTTTCCCTACCAGACTCATGAGTGAGTAGCAATTACGTTTTTTGTTGTTGTTGTTTGTTTGTTTGTTTGTTTGTGTTTCCTCACTGTTGTCTGTTGCTAGTGAGGCCAAGAGCACAGGTCGTGTGGTTTAGTTAGTTCTGCTCTGCTATAATACAAGACTTACTCCTAGAAACATCCAGCTGTTTTTGCAGCACGTGACCTTGCCTGTGACACGAACCAGTGTGCTAGGGCGCGTCCACGCTGACTGGAAGAAAGTGTGGGGCTATGGGAAGAGCATGAACCGAGCCTTGAGCCATAGCATTCTAGTCCCAACTCCATCTTTTCCTATTGGGAGACTGCCCCCTCAAGTGAAGGATTTAACTTCTTCAAGCCTCAGTTTACCAAGTTACAAAAAATAGGATACTTGAGTGACAAGCTCCTAAGATAGAGTCTGGTTCTAAAATCATATTATTCTCTCAGAACAATTGAAGTACTTCCCCTGTGAACAGCAAGTCAGTCTAACTGTTCTTGTACCAAAAAGATATCACGTTTCACCCTACTGTTTTTTCCATCTGCCCTTAGGGCAGCCTGGGTAGGAGATGATTAAGCATCTTTCAGACAGAAACCTCTGTGTCTTGCCTGAGAGTGTGGCCCTGCTTTTGGGCAAATGATTTGTAACCCTCAGGGCTGAGTCCTAAAGATGTCAAGGAAAGCAAATCCCTTCTTCTGTAATGTGAGTGATTGGGAAGCAGCACTTCTTTACTTCAGGGGCTGAGAGCCAAGGGCTCGCCTCCCGTTCTCTCTCTGTCACCCAGGCTTACTTTGACACCTCCACCTCCAAACTGTGAACAGCTGAGTTGCTAGGAGACGGTGGCAGGCAGTGATCGGTGGGCCTTGGCACACTGGGAATGCTAGGAGGTGGGCACAACCCTTGAGTGAGTAGGGAAGTAAACACTTCCTGGACTCCTGATGTAGTTTTGAAAATGGAGTTACAGTGCAAATGGGGGTGGGTGGGGGCAGGGAATGGAGGAGCCTTTTAGAGAAGAGGCAGGGAATCCAAGAAGAGGCACTATGTGGTGAGTGCTCCCGGAGGCTATGTAGATGACAAAGAAGCAGAAGGCGTAGTGCTCGCAGATGATCAATGCGGAAGTCATTTTGACTGAAGCCTCTGGTGAACTGCAATGGGACTTAAATAGTTCTCTGCTTTGCTCAAGCTGCCCACAGTGGCCTAGTGTTTGCAGGACAGTGAAGATGCATGTGACCAAGGCCACCCTTCCTTAACCTGAGCTGGTCTCTGGAAAGCACACAAGCTGATCCAAGTGCAGATATATTTGAAGTACTCCAGATGGCAGAAGACTGAGTCAATAGAGCTAAGCAGTACTGGGTGGGGACACTGGTTAATTGGACCCTGATGGGAGCCCCCTAGGACATCAGAGGGTGGCCTGCTTAGCTGGTCATGCTGTTAGCAAGGCCATGAGCTTGCTTGATGCATGGCAACAGCACCTGGCGCATGATAGGAGCTCAATAAATGATTATTATTTCTATTGTTCCAGTTACAATTATTCTTACAGATGGCTATTGACGATTCATCTCCACCTCCAGGTTTTGCCTGTGATTCTTTTTTTTTAGATTTATTTTATTGCTTTTGACAGAGACAGAGAGAGACAGAGAGAAGGGGGTGGGCCCAGAGCAATCTCCACAGTTGTACATCATCAGTTTTTGACATGGTATTATTCCACACAAGTGGGCGGGGGTGCTCAGGGTGGGAACGGGGCTGGGGACCTCCCCCATGGGTTGCACACCCCAGTTCAGCATATGGGTCCACAAGGACTAGGGCTGGGATTCCATCCTCAGTCCCCGGGGCTGCAAAGCAAGAGCTTAACCCGCTGAGCCATCCCGGCTTCCCTCTATAATTATTTTGAGGTGCTTATGGATCACAGATGTCTTTAAAAGAGGCCTTGACTTCTCTTAATGCCCCTTGAAGGCTTCTTGCCCCCTTCCTGTCTATATGTGAGCTACACACTCAGAATCAGTTTCCTCCAGCCAATCAACAGTAACGATTCATTCCAACAAGCTGCCCACATAACCCAAACTCGACAGACCAGAATACCTGACTCAACAAAACACAAACCACATGCTACCGCAACTTGCCAGGAAAAAAAAGAAAAAGCCACCTTCCCTACATCTCTGCTCTTCAACGGTGGCAAGTTTCGTGTATGTTGCATGTGTTGTATGGCCTGCTCCAGAGGTCACTGCGTTTTGCTGGAGGCCATACACCCCCCAGGTGAGCCTACTGTCTCCCTGGCTGGCTGGCTGCCGGTCGGTATGCAGCCGCCTCCGCCTGAGGTCGGGGCTTGCTGCTCACAGTGGCCGCAGCGACAGAAGCCGCTAGCGACCCACCGAGACAGGCTGCCCTGCAGGAGGCGGGACCACATCCTGGAATGAGGTAATGCTTCCCAGCGCGTGGTGGTTGGGTCACAGGAGGCTTGACGTCACCTGGAGGTGGGAGCTTCCAGGAACGCTGCCACCGGCAGACAACGGGAGACAGAAAAGCCAGCCAAGCCCAGCAAAACAAAAGCTACGTGCCAGCGTCGAAAATCTGAGTAGTCAATTCACCGGGGACAAGGGAGCGAGTTGTAATACTTACCCCTGAGGCGCTGGGCGCTCACCGTTCAGCTTTCAGACGCCTTTATGAGCCAGAGGACCTTGGGAGGCTTAGCTGGTTCCAGCATCTGATGCCTGTGAGGAAGATTCTATCTAAACGTCAAAGCCCATAGAACTCTCCAGGGGAATAATGGTGAATCACCTGCTTTGGTGAGTGGCTCCCGTGTCACCACCTTAGGCTCTCAGCTGGACTAGCGAGATGTCCCAGAGAAGTGGCGAGGGGGTGGGCCTGGGCACTACCCTCCAGCAGAGCTTTTTAGGATTCTTCGAGGGTAGAGAGACAAAATTCCCGGGAGAGCAATAGGGGGTCAGTCATGAAGATTCTGCAAACTCCTTGGATAGACTGAATGTAATATTTAAAACATGATGATATTTTTAGTTGCAAAGTTCCAAGTATGTAGAAAAAGTATAGACTACTACAAGAAATACCTTTCTTCACCTGGGTTCACCAATTCATAACATTTTTCCATATCTATTCTCTCTCAACATAAAGAAAAAATAAAGCTATCATCTACCTACTATCTATCATCTATCACCTATGTATCTATATCTATCATTTATCATCTATCTATTTATCCTCATGTATACCGAATTTTTGAACAATTGTGATCAATTGTCCCTATTTTTCAAACGAAATATTTGAAAATTTTGGTTCCAAATGAAATCTGCTGGATCCTCTCCCTTATGTAGGGAATCCCATCTTTAGACTCAAGAAGTTTGTTTCTGTGTTTGGTTCTCTCAAACTTAAAGACTACTTACATACTTTTGCCCCCTCAGTATAAAAAGATGCTTCACTGCCATAAATCACACACTCTCTGCCTCTTGATTTTCACCAGAGAGGAAAGGGAAGTACCAAGCCTATAAAATGACTTATCTCATCCCAGCCAAACTGGACCAAGGCCAGGATTTAAATACATTCAGTTTCCACATTTTTATACCAACCAAGCTAGCAGATGTTGCTCTGCGACATTGACCTTTCTGTTCTGTATCTTATCCAGCAGAGGTTACATAAGGAACTTGACACAGAGTGCCTGGCTGCTCGGCTCTGAATCCTCCGTCTCTATTCAGCCATTTGTTTTTAAAGATTTATTTTATTGTTTTGAGAGAAGATGAAATATAGATAGATAGATAGATAATAGATAGATGAGAGAGAGAGAGATAAATAGAGAAGGGGGAAGGGCCCAGAGCAGTCTCCATAGTTGTACATCATTAGCTGTGACACAGTTTCATTCCACACAGGTGGATGTGGGGCTGTGCAGGGCAGAAACCAAACTGGGGGCCTCCTGCTTGTGAGGCAAGAACCTTCACTGCTGAGCCATCCCAGTGGTTACCAGTTGCACCACAGTTCAGCATATGGATTTGCACCGGCCAAGGCTGGGATTCGATTCCCACAACTTGCAATTGCAAGGCAAGTGCCCAACCTGCTGAGCTATCCCAACATTCCCATGCGTGGAGTTTTTAATATAAAAAGAAATGCTATAAAAATGTCTTGCTGCCAGATCCCATCTCAAGCTCCCACCCAGTCTTCCCACTTCTCCACACTGTGTCCCCAAACACCAACATGCTCCAAGTATATACAATAAGTCCTCACCTCTGGTCACTGAGGTTCGGTGACTTTAAGTGAAACAATGTTTAACACAACCAGTTTGACTGAGAGTTCATTGATATGAACAAGAGTTAAGTTCCTGCGGCATCTTATAATCAAAAGGCACTGAACGAGGTGATGTCATTCAAGGACCTGCTGTCTGTATGGCATGTGAACCTCTCCACTAAAGTTTGCAAGTCAGGGAAAGCTGGGATGGCTCCGTAGGTAAAGCACTCGCTTTGAAGCCCCAAGGACCAAGGATCGAATCCTGGCCCCGGCCCATGCGGACCCACATGCTGAACTGGGGTGTGCCTCAGTTCTTGCCGGGACCTATGTGGGAGGCTCCCAGCCCAGTTTCTGCCCTGCGCACCCCTGTGCCCGCGTGTGGAGTGAAACTATATGGAAAAACTAATGTCAACTATGGAGACTGCTCTGGGCCCTCCCCCTTCTCTCTGTCTCTCTCTGTCTCTGTTTCTCTCTGTCAAAAATCAATAAAATAAATCTTTAAAGGTAGCAAGTCAAGTCAACAATGGGCTATTGAATATCTTGCTGTGGATGAGGGTTAGGTCCCGGAGATTCCTGACATACTCCCTGCTCTCATAAAGCTTATAATCTGCCAGGCATAACAGATATTACACAAATAATTTTATTTGTGATGCATGTTGTGTTAGGGGGAGCACAGGTTTTTAGGGGACCCTCCTGCAGGAGAAGTTGAATGTAGCCTAGGTTGGGGGAAGGGATCCCTGGGGGGAGGGATGTTTAGGTTGAGATCTGAGAAAACAGTAACAGTTTACCAGGCAAGTTGGGAAGGGAGTCGGAGTAAGCATTTGAGAAGCAAGAAAATCCCTGTCAGAGGAACCAGCTTGTATGTACGTAGCCCTGAGCTAGGACAATGAGGCAGGTGCAGCTGTCTGTGGCCAGCACTCACAGCGCACAGAGGGACTTAGTACTCACCCCGGGCATGCTGGGTAGCAAGAGTGTGTGCCGTAGATCAGCTCCTATCTCCCCCTTCTGAGCAGAAGGGGTCTTTAACAGACCCCTCTCATTGGTCTAAGCACTGTCCCTAGAATGTTAGCATTAGTGCCTACGGCTTGGCAATATGTCATGAAGCAGTGCTTGCTGCCGTATTATAGGTGAGAAGCTGAGTCTCAGAGAGCATAAGTTCCCAAAGGTCACAGAACTTGTAAGAGGCAGCTGGAACCTGACCCCAGAGGCCACATCCCTATGCCGAGAGACTACCAAGTGCTAGATTCTCCAAATCCGACAAAGGCAGAATCCATGGGAGTATGAGGGGTGTGTTGACAGCCTTCCAGATGGGAGAAGGACAGATTAATGAGGCTATGTCTGCAGCTGTGAGAAAAGGGACCCCAGTGTTGTTTATAGACACAGCACATATTAGAATTTGAGTAAATGGCCTTTTATCTTAAACGTTGCTTTTCATGATCTGTTGAAGCACTCAGGGCCCAACAAATAGTTTCACTTAACTAAGTGTTGGAATTATGATAGAAAAATATTCCCCCCTATGTGTACCTATGACTGTTGAGTGACATCTCTAAAATACTGAAAGAAAAACTATCAGCCTAGAATTCTATATCAAAGACACAGCTTGGAAAATGAAGCCAAAACAATATTTTCAAAACAACAAAAGCTAGAGAATTCAGCACCCCAAACCCTATCCTATAAGAAACGTTATTGTACGTTCTTCAAAGGTTGAAGGGAAATGATATTGGAAACTCAAATCTACAAAAAAAAAACGAAGTGTACTGGATGGAAATCATAAATATGTGGGTAAATATTTTAAAAATATGTTTTGCATCTTAATTTTTTAAACTACAATAGACTGTTTAAAGCAAATATAATATCTGTGTTATAAGGTTTATAATATATGTTGAACTAAAATGTTTGACAACAGCAGCACAAAGGATAGGAAGCAATTAAATCAAAGTATTTTGTTGCTAGGTTCTTACATTGTATGTGACGTGTACAATACTAATTCAAAGTAGAATAGAAAATAAAGCCGTATACGGTAACTAAAAAGGCAATAGAGACGCAACTGAATAGTAAAAATAAAAAGTTAATTTAATTGATGGCAGGAAGGACCCCCCTCCCATACCCCCACTTAAAAAAAAAAAAACGACAAAGAACACATAGTAAAAACTTTTAAAAAACAAATAACAAGATTTAATCCCAACCATATCAATAATTACATTAAATATAAATGGATTAAACCCACTAAAAGGCAAAACTTGTCAGACTGAATGAAAAGCAAGCTCTTGCTGTATTTGTTTATAAGAGAGATACTTAGAAAGACACAAATTAAAAATAAAATGGTGGGAAAAGACATCATGTAAACATATAAAAAGGAAGAATAAAAAATAAAAGTAATGGCTAATGAGAGAAAACAGAAACAAGAAAACAAATGAGCAATACAAGAAGTGTAATAGGTAATTTTACATATTATAAAGAATGTGCGTAGACGACACGATCAAAAAAATAATATGAAAACTTTTCTTAGACTTGAAAGATATACTGTATTTTTTGCTCCATAAGATGCACTTTTTCCCCCCAAAAAAGTGGAGGGAAAAGTGTGTGCGTCTTATGGAGCGAATACTGCAAAGAAGAGTGCACGTTGGGGACCTTAATGATGCCGTGGGGAAGCCTGCAGCCAGATCAGAAAGCAGGGACTGTATGGAAGGAGAGTGGGTTCAGGCAGGTCAGGTGCGTCTTATGGAGCAAAAAATAAGGTATGTCTTCAGAATAAAAGGGCCCACAAGCGTCCAACACAGTAAATAAAGAACTCAGCCACTTTCTAGAACACCAGTAATAGAACATGCCAAAAATTACAAGAGAGAAAAATAGGACATATACACAAGTTCTGGAACAAGAATGACATCAGGCTTATGAATCACACCATTGGAAATTGGATGACAATGAGGCAATGCCTTCAGAAGCCAAAAATATATATTGTTAAATATTTATATATACAGTAGATGCTCAGTTAACAGGCACCCTGTGGGGATTGGTAGATGCTGGATAAATGCAAGTAGACTCTCCTTTAACCGGAACTCCAGCAACTATCACTCTGCTGCTGGAGTTCTGGTTAACAGAGAGTCTACTGTATATAAATATTACACATATATATATTACTGTTGATCTAGAATTTTACTCAGCCAAGCTATCATTTCAGTGTGACAGTAGATAAAAGATATTTTCAGATATGAAAGATCTCAAAAATTTTACTTCTCCTTTTCCAAAAGTTATTGAAGGATGTGCACCATCATAAAAGGGCATAAACCAAGAACTAAACCTCCCAGAAACAGAGGATCTAACACAGGGGCAAGAGGAAGGACATTCTCAGGCTGGTGGAAATGGCCATGACCTGGGTTTCTGGCTAAGCATCAGGCCTAGAGCATTTCCAGGATGGCACAGGGCACACCAGGAGGGGTCTTTCCAAGTGTGAAATCAAGCTGGTGGACTATTTGGTACAGTTGCCCAGGCAAAACCTTTCTTGAGGATGCCTTCCCAGGCTTCCTTTGCAATTAGGAATGAGCATGGAACATAGTTCTGGCCAGCAAGAGGTAAACTGCATTCCGCTGAGTGAAAATGCCACAGAAGCTATTCTTTTGCAGGGAAAAACCAACACCTACCTGGTACAATGACTCTGATGTCATCACCCCTTCCTCCTACCTGGAATGAGGATGCAGTAGCCACAGGCCATAGAGGAGCCATCTCGAGGCCACGAGGGGAAAAAAAGCCACACACTAAGGATGTTGTAGCCTAAGCACCAAGGATTCTGGAACATGGATGATAGGACGACAGAAGCAGCATTCCTCAAATGGCGGGGCACGGGGCCATTGTTAGGGGAACTGTGTGCCTATTAGCATTCAATAACGCTGACCCAGGCACCCCACAATTCAAGCATTATTACCATCCAGTTTTCCTCTCTGCTGAAATGACCGCTTGCTTACTGCACAAATAGTCCAAGCTAATTATTGCCTCCATCCTCAAAGTAAGGGCAATGTAAAGATCCAATTTTCCAAACATCAAAAGAAAAGAAGGTAATACTGTTTTGATAAACAGAAACATGTATATATAGAGGCCTAAGAAAAAGTGAAAATGACTGCTATACACATGAGTCACGGCACAAGAGATGCAACCAGATGGGGGGTAGCATAAAAACTAAATTTTCTTGTGGCCCTCTTGCATTCATGATCATGTCCTTTTAGTGTAAAGGAGAAAAAAGAAATAGCAGCTACTCCAGGTCCAAGATCTCCATTTCACCAAAGATAATCCCACTTCTTTAGTATTCAGTTATAAAAGACAAGATCTTTTTTGCCTCATAAACCTGGTTACACTTTCAAAGTTCCTCCCATCTACCTCTCCTGCCTCCAAAAGCTTTTGAAAGTAAATGAGCTGAGACATAGTATTCATCTCTCCTGATCTCTGTGACTTTCATATTTTGTGCTTAACCCCAGACCCTGGGGAGAAACATGCACCCCCTCCCATCAGATTTGATGAAACAGCAAGAGGATTTCAGGGAAATACTGAAAAATCGAATTGCTGGCAGCAGGAACAACAATTCAGCTCTGAGTTCTCCAGATGTGGGTGAATTCTGTCTACACAGATACCACTTAAAATTTAATTTTAAATCCTCTGAGTTCTTCAAAAGATCTTTAAGAAACTGTGGGAGCAGATGACAATTTGAATTATTCACAATATCCTTCCCTTAGTGAAAATGATCCACGCTTCAGAAGAGGGAAGGGAAAATGCCAACGTTTTGCCAGGCACTGCACCTCCTGTAGTTCTTGTCATCATTTGAGGATGGGGTGATGGTGGGTGCTTACGCTGGAACTTGCAGAAGTCAGTAACTTGTCCCACCTTCCTTAGCTATTGAGTGGTGACATTGAGACTGGAAGAAATCAGATGTACATGATCCTTTTTTTTTTTTTTTCTATTCCTCTACCCTGGGAATTATGTCATCTTCATTGCTATAGAATTTCACCCAGTGAACTGCCTTCCGTCTGTTCCCAGATTGACCCCAGGGTCCTTTTAGAAGTGCCCACTGCACTGATAGCATTAACTGCTGCTTCTTAGACTGACTGGTTGACTGGCTGGGACTTCTGAGCACAAACCCCTCCAAACCGGGAGGGCATGGCTACACCTACCCGCTGACTGCTGTCCTGGGGCCTGATATCCCCATAAAATAAACCGAGAGTTGTTATGAGGATAGAGGACAAAAATGGCTCTGGAGGGATTTATGGTTGATGTCATCTGAAGATGGGTCTGCTACACCTAAACGCTTGTAAAACACGATTCTGATCATTGTTCCGATTTAAATCAAATTCCTACGAGTGTTGGGAATGTGCTGATGGTGGCGATAGTAGTGAGGGAACACTGTTATCTATACAGAAGGGAGAGACCAGGAGGAAACCTCATTACTGCTCTCATAGGATAAAGCTCCCTAGAAACTCAAAGCCCAACATGTATTTTTGCCAAACTGTCTTCCGACCATATAGTCTCAATATTGTTCACAACAATAGCAACAACAAATATTGGGTATTGGGCACTCCACAATAATCATCTCATTTAATTCAGACAACAGCCCCAAGAGGGAAATAGTATGACCCCACTTTTCCCTATCAGGACTCTGAACTAAGTGAAGGTGAAGAACTTGCCCAAAACTCCATAGTTGATCAGTTGTTAAGGCAGGATTTGAACCCAGCTCCAGCAAGTCTTAAAGTCCCTGGGCTCAGGCCTTCTTCTCCCGCCTCACACCATCTGCCCGGATCCTCTCTTCTTTCCCTGTTTCCATTCTACTCCCCAGGGACCGACTCCCTCCAAGACTATTCCCAGAAAGTCAAAATTCTCATTTCTTCCCGTGAGGAAGCTCAAGGTCCCTGTTCCTCAGGAAGCAATTGTGGCGGCTTACAATGACGCTTCTTCTCGACTTCCTTACACACGTATTATCTCAACATTCAGAACAGCTCGGTGGGACAGTGATTGTGGCTGGCTCTCATTGGAGAGACCTCCGTGTCAGAGTGAACTAACTTGTCCAAAATGGCAGTTTTAAAGTAGTGAAGGTAATAAATTTTTTTAAATATTTGTTTTTATTGTTTTTGACAGAGAGAGAGAGAGAGAGACAGAGAAAGGGGAGTGGCCAGAGCTGTCTCCATAGTTACATGTCATTAGTTTTCTACATACTTTTATTCCACAGGTGGGCGCAGGGCTGCGCAAGGCAAGAACTGGCCAGGGGCCTCCCGCATGGGCAGTACACCTGGGGCAGGAGCTGAACCAGGGGCCTCCCACATGGGAGGCTCGCCCTGGTAAGAACTGAACTGGGGGCACTCTCCAGTTCAGCATATGGGTCCGCATGGGCTGGTGGCAGGATTCGATCCTCGGACCCTGGGGCTGCAAGGTGAGCACTCAACCTGCTGAGCCATCTCGGCTTCCCCGGAGATAATTTTTTTATCCCATTCATTTGACTCCGAAATTACTGTTCCTGCTCGTTATTCGCTTATGATGCTAGAAATTCCAACATCTGTATTCCTAAACTGTGGTTCTCCCAACAGTGCATGCCCCTAGGGGCAGCTCAAAAGCCCATTTTCAGACCACCTGTCCTGAGTTTGGGTGAGGAAAGCAAAGTCAAAGCCAGGAAGCCTGGGACATACAATCATCCCAGGAACGAGCCTGCTGACCTGCCCACTGCACTTGCCCAGCTGCAAGGTGCCCCCGCAGGAGCCATGGCTGGTGGTCCGGAGCGGCCCCCGCCTTCCAAGGGCCGCTAATTGCGGCTCCGAGGGAGCGTGGCTCTCTCTCCGGGCCAGCAGAGATGAAAGCCACAGAGGCAAACAGCAGCTACGGCTACTTGTAATTCTCTTTCTTTCTTAGCCATTTGGAGGCTGTCCGGGGAGGGCCTCAGGAGAGACACTACATATCGTAGAAACTAATGGGACCACGAAGTGGCCTCCAGCCTCTGTTTCCTCTCCCGTGTGGTTTAGCCACGACTCAACACGATCGCTGGGGAGCACAGACCGTAGGTCCTGGGACCCCTGGGAATGCCACCCGGCAGACATGAAGTCAACTTTTCCAACAGGCCCCTTGAAGAGGCGCTTGAGCGGAGACATTGCTTCTGTCCAGCCCCACAGAACACACCACCCCTTCCCTGGTCTCCTCCCTCCTCATCTTTCTTCAGATCCAGAGGAGCTGGACAGCCTGCCAGCCCAGGATATCATCCTCTGCTTCCTGCAGTTCATCTCTTCCTGCTATTCCCAGCAAAGCTCCCAGAGACACCTGGCAGGGATGCACGGGCAGTCGTAATTTTATCCGGCGATGGCTCCTCTTATGAAGTTAGAAGAGTTCACACCGCTGCCCTGCTGTCCTGTGAAATATTTTAACTCAGGCTCCAGGGACCCTGTGTACACTGGTTGCTTCCTTTACAACGTTGGTGAAGTAAACAGAAAGCATATGCACGTGAGCACTGCCTCCTGGGAAGACAGGGCCACATCTGTGTTGGAGTCAAGCTGAAGGCATTAAGAAGAAAGAGTCCCACGTAGCCTGGAACATGCGTGCGCAGCAGCTTCTCAACGGCAACATCCTGAAAAAACGGTGGCAGCCTGGGAGGCGAGTGACACGTGCACCCTGGGACCCCATCTCTGCAGCCTGACCTGGGAGTGTGAGTGTGTGTGTGTGTGTGTGTGTGTGTGTGTGTGTGTGTGTGTGGTGGGGGGTCGATGCTGTAGGGCCAGCGGCCCATGTGAGAGAAGATGCTGGCATGCTGGTCTCATTCTGGATTCCTAGAATGCTCCCACACCGCTCAGTTGTGCCTCTTTTCAGTAAGAGTGGTTCACAAAATTTAAAAAAACAATTTTTTTTAAGATTTATTTTATTGTTTTTGACTGAGACAAAGAGAGACAGAGAGAACGGGGAGGGCCCAGAGCAGTCTCCATAGTTGTACGTCATCAGTTTCAACATGGTTTGGTTCCACACAGGTGGGCAGTGGGCCTCGCAGGACTGAAGCCAGGCTGGGGGCCTCCTGCGTGGGAGGCATGAACCAGGGGCCTCCCACATGGGAAGCACACCCCAGTTCAGCATAGGGGTCTGCATGGGCCAGGGCCAGTACTCAAGCCTCAGAGCCTGGGGCTGCAAAGCGAGCGCTTAACCTGCTGAGTCACCCCGGCATCCCCGGTTCACAAAACAGGGAAGATTTGAATGTGTCTTCATAAGAACTCTCACACAGAGGAAAACAAATGAAAAACATTCTCTTCTTAGACCCCTTGGTTGTGTTTGCAGTTGAGGAAGACCCAGACCTGGCAGGTGGAGGAATAGCTGCCCAGTGATATCGAGGGGGACTGGGGTGACTTGGGTTGCCTGGAGCTGGCCCAGAGCTCTCTGTGAATGGACAGATCCAGACAAGCAGGTTTAAGTCACATGAGAATGACATGGTGGCAAGCAGGACAGGAGGTCAGGCTTAGCGAAGGAAAATGTGACTACCCCTCCCCAGAACAACTGTGACCTGGCACGGCTGACCCTGGCATTTATGGTCACCTCTAAAAGCTAACTCTGTCCTATGTATATGTGGCGATTTTGCTCCTAAGCACCTTTGAAAACCATGTGGCTTTTGCCATTTACCGAAATATAAGCATTCAGGAGGAGATGAAGGGGGCAAAGGACAGCCAGCCTTCTCTCACACCAGTTTCAGGGTGTGCTGTGTACCTAAGTACAAACCAGCATCTCTCTGGCCTCCTGGCCTTTCCAGGAACATATGAAGGAGGGAGCCCCTTACATCAAGTAAATGACTTAAAAGGTCTGACACTAGTTTTTAAGCATAATTCAAGTACATATTTTGAGAAGAGAAAGAGTAATAGGAAGTCAAGTCAAGCAAACCTTTAAAAAGAGATTCAAATATACGTTGCTGTCCAGAAAGAATCCAATTATAGAGGTGCCGGGATAGCTCAGTAGGTTGAGTGCTTGCCTTGTAACCATGAGGTCCAGGGATCAAATCCCAGACCCAGCCTGCGCAAACCCATATGCTGAACTGCGGTACAACTAGTAACCGCCAGGAAGGTGGTGAAGGTTCTTGCCTCCCATGTGGAAGGCCCCCAGTTTGGTTCCTGCCCTGCAGGACCCCCACATCCACCTGTGTGGAATGAAACTATGGCACAACTAATGATGTACAACCATGAAGACTGTTCTGGGCCCTCTTCCTTCTCTCTCTCTCAAACAATGAAATAAATCTTCTAAACAATGCATCCCTAAATGCTTCCATATTTTATATGATGTGGCTGGATACTTTCTGGACAGCTCTTGTGTATTTTTAAAACCAAGGTGGTCCCAGTTAAGAAAGTAAAATACCCATTTGAAAAGAAATGGGATGTTTGAAAAACATGGGAACCCCAATAGTTTGGCCTGAAGGGCCTTGTGAGAGAAAAACTACCTTAAGAGTGTGAATTCTGTTACTTGGTGGCCGGGGAAAAAGGGGCTCTATTTTCATCATTCCCACCACTTTGTCTGTGTAAATTCACACATTTAGACCTGTTGATTTAAGTTATAATTATATCTTTCTGAGGATTATAAATGGTACCATTATGGTATGAGACACGTGAGGGTTGTGAAATGCTCAGAGGCAGGGAAAGGAGACTGCTGGGAAGAGTCTTCTAAGAGCAATTTTAGGCTCACAGTGTATTGAGCAAGAAGCACAGAATTCTCATGCACCCCCTGCCCCCATATATGCACAGTCTTCTCCACCATCAACTTTCCCCACCTGAGTGAGACATTTGTTATAATCCATGAGCCTACAGTGACACATGACCACCACCCAGAGTCCAGAGTTTTCATTAGGGTTCACTCTGTCCTCCTTATTTTTTGTGTGGGGTCTAATGGGCAAGTGCAATACCATTGTCCACACCAGGTTGGCCCAGAGGTCACAAACATAGCCTCCACAGCTTTGTGAAGCCCTGGTGCTCACTGAAAGTCCCTTTGGTGCTTGAGGCAATGCTGAGAGTCCCCATTTTATGGCCTGTACCATCAGCATCACGTCCAATGCCTGGGCTTTTCCTAGCTCCCTCTCCCCGTCAGAACTTTTGATTACGTCTCATTTCCCTGGAAAGAAGTTCAGCGCTTAAAGTCGTGCTTAGCTGTTTATACACAAATGTGGACTGAGATGCTAATGAGTGATATTGGTGGCAAGAGGATGTTCTAGAAGGCAGTGCTTACCCAAATCCCGTGAATTTCAGGAAGCAGGCGCAGGCAAGCCAGAGGGGTAGATATATCTGGGCCGTCAAACTTTGGAGTACCTCTCCCAATCACCCTTGATAGGGAACCACACGAGATGCCAGTGCCCAGAAAAAGCCCTGTGTTTGTCATATCTATCATTTTCTTCCCTACTTTATTTAGATTTGAAATGCAAAAAGTAGGATTCTAGAATGACCCCTCTTCCTCTCTCCTCCTTCTCTCTCCATTTCTTTCTCTTCATTTTACAGGTGATAAAATGAACAAATATCTCACTACAGGTCTCCTAGGGTTACTGACTTTTAGGCAGTGGTATGCAGGTAATGTTTAGCAACTGAAAAATAAAGCCAGTTAATGAGTTTATTATGAATTTTACTGATATAAAGAGAATGTGGAATACCATTTACAACTAATAATAGAATATACAACACACTTTATTGTAATTTCCATATAGTCAGTTGGACCTCGCAGAAGTCTTTTGCTAATTTTTACTGAATTCATATTGCCAATCTATGCAGGGTGGTCAAGAAATTCTTAGAAGCAGGGCTAGGGGCATTATCTACGAGGTGGGAGTACTAGTGCACACAGTTTAATTGTGTGACTTATTATCAATATATGTGCCAAATTCTAGCCTACTTGTGTTCATGTTCTTTCATATATCACTGAAGGAGTTTGTCAAATGGGAAGAAAATCCCAAATATGCATTAAATTGAATTTTGTGCCATGATTAAGTTTCTCACAAAACAAGGGAAAACACCTCAACCCATTCTGGAAGAGATGTTAATGGTTCACAAGGATGGTTGCCCTGGGAAATCCGTGTTTTACAAATGGCATAGCATTTTCAAGCAAGGAAAAGTAGAGTGAAGATGACCTCTGTCCAGGACACCCTGTTGAGGCCACTTCCTCAGACACTGTCAAAAAAGTTGAAAACTTGCAGTGGAAGATGCCAGATTGAATAAAAAGCAGCCTGTAGAAATGATTGGAGTATCACCTACAACTATTGTGAATATTCCCCATCAGCATCTAAGGATGTCAAAAGTCAGTGCAAGATGGGTCCCGAGAATGCTCACACCACCTCAAAAGCAGCAGCACATGAAGTGATCATGGCAGTGTTTGGACCTCTGCAGAGACAACACAGATGAAGTTTTCAACCGATTATCACTGGAGGTGACAATTGGGGTCATCATTATGAGCCTGAGTCAAAGCAGGTGTCCATGCAGTGGTGTGAAAAGGGCATATCGCCCCCTAAGAAGTTCAAGGTGTCTCAAATGGCTGGAAAAATCATCGCTACTATTTTTTGGGATGCGGAAGGTATCCTGTTGATTGATTACAGCAGGGGTCTCCAAACTACGGCCCAGAGGCAGCATCCGGCCCACGAGGCCCTCTCATCCGGCCCATGGAGACCTTTTTATCTGAATAAAATAATATTAAATAAATAATTAAAAACAACATCTATGTTTTGATTCTTTTTTATTTGGACCTCGAGTGTGTAGTCGGCCCCCAAACTGCTGTTTGATAGTTAATGCAACCAGCAGGCTGAAAAGTTCGGAGACCCCTGGATTACAGGGATAAGGGTGTCCCAATAACTGGCGAATATTATTCCAGTCTGCTGAAACAGTTAAAAGAATCTGTGAAGGAGTAAAGAAGAGGAAAATGGACCAAAGGGGTACTGTTCTTACATGACAACACACCCATGCACAAAAGCAGTGTTGCATTGGCTACTCCTTACAACTATGGCTTCCAAATGTTAAAACACCCTCTCTACAGTTCAGATCTGACTCCATCTGATTATTATTTGTTCCCAATTATGAAAAAAATAGCTTCGAGGGGAGAAATTTACAGATGACATAGAGGTTAAAGCTGCAATTTGAGGGCAAAAACAAAACATTTTTTTTCAAGTGTATAAATAAACTTATTGAAAGATCTGAAAAGTGTATTAGTGTTAAGGATGAATATACTAAAAATAAAAAAATAACAAATAGTTTTTTTTACCCTTCTTCCCCTTCATTTTGTGAATTTCTTGACCAACCCTGGTATAGCTGCACGCAACTCAGCCATGATATGACAAAGTTGCATTCCAACCTGCTAAATCTTTTTCCAATAAATGTATTATTATTACATCTGTTATGTAATCTGAAGTTTATTTACTGTCTATCACCGTCATATAAATTATAGTTGACCGTTGAACAATGCAGCGGTTAGGGGCACTGACCCTTCCCCCTGCCAACACAGTCAAAATCCACATCTGACTTTGACTTCTCCAAATCTTAACTGCTAATAGCCTATTGCTGACTGATAACTCTCTATTAACACCTATTTTGTATGTTATATATAATATATACTATATACTGTATTATTAATAAAATAAGCTAGAGAAAAGACAATGCTATTCAGAAAATTAGAAGGAAAAGAAAATACATTGAAAAAAATGTGCGTGTAAGTGGCCCACGCAGTTCAAACCCACGTTGTTCCAGGGTCAACCTGTGTAACCCTTACACTGAGCGCTCTTTCAGCTCTAGTAATTTTTGTAAGATAACTTTTTAAGAACTGGCTTGAAAACCCCCTGAACAATGAACAATGAGCTCTCTTGAGCCAGGCTGGTTCCTGCACAATTAGGCCTGAGGGGCTGGCGGGGTGGGGTGTGGGGGGTGGGGGGGTGTCACCTGGCTTAACTGTCATCACATCTTCAAAGCAGGGCTAGGGTGCATGACTCAATAGCTCAAAACGCCAAGTGGCGTTCGCTTTCTGGTATACTGGACCAGGAAGAGGGTCATCTTACTGACCTTACATCCTGAGACATCGGCAAACTATCTCACAGAGTAGGCTGGGGCCTCTGGGGAAGGGCAGGAACCTCTTTATGAAGAGAAAGTGACGCTATGCCATCACTGAGGAGAAAGCCTGGCTGAGGCGGGAAAGGAAAGCAGGAATTTAAAGCATGTTTGGTTCATTTTCTTCAAGCTTCATGGCTTCCTACCCACCTGCTTGGTGCAGCATTCCATGACAGGAACAGGGTGGCTCTCCAGGGATCAGCATGACAATCACTGTCCAACACCAGCTCCTTTTCTGCCCTCTGGTTACTCTGCTTGTCAACGTCAAAGTCTGGTTTGCCACAAACGCTAGTTTTGAGAGTACCGTAAGAAGATTTTTTAAATGATTAGAACAGTAATGGGGAGATAGGTAGAGAGGACCAAGATAGGTTTCTTTACACTCTTTATTTATTTCCCCTCCAGGAACTCAGAGTTCTATGTCTGCCCCAAGTGGAAGCAGGGTCTCCCCTGAGACTGGCCTAAAAATCACATGATTTCCCCTTTCAGATTTTCTATTGACTTGGCAAACAGTCAACAGCCCTAAAGTTGAGTTTTGCGTCTTTGCCAGTCTGGCTGCAGTGAGTTGCATTTAATTTCTGCTGTTATTACTGCTACCATGATGAATAGCATAACTTCAGAAAGGGTGCGTAACAGACAGAGCAGGAAGATGCGGGGCAAGGCAGGCGGCAGAGGACGCGGGTACTGTTAAATCTTAGAATATTTTTCAATGGTGATGAAATTCTTTTCAACGTCATCGTGTGCCACACTTCAAAGTGTCTAATTCGATGGCACTTGGATGTTCACAATGTGGTGCAGTCATCATCGGAATCTAGTTCCAGAACGTTCATCCTCTCAAAAGGCAGCCTGGCACTGATCAAGCAGCAGGCGCTGCCTCGTCCCCTCCCCCAGCCCCTGGCAACCGCTGATCTGCTCTCTGTCTCTACGCATTTGCCTATTCAGGGCATTGCATGTAACTGCAATTATACAATGTGTGGCCTTTTGTGTCTTGCTTCTTTCACTTAGCTTAATGTGTTCCAGCTTCATCCATGGTGTAGCATGCATCGGAAGTTACGTTGAAATAAAACAAAGAGGAGAAGTCACAGGCCCGCTTCACCTGGCTGGAGGCGTCCTTTCCCCCAGTTTTACATGGGGGTTCAGGAGAGGATGAGTGGCCACAGCAAACCTCTGCTGTGGTCCCTTAACCAGGCCCCTAAGGAAATGGGGAACAAGTATTAAAAGAAAGTCGAAGAATCCCATGTGAACAGCTCTTGCTCCAGGGGTGTCAGGTCAACTGTTTGTTGTTGTTGTTTGGTTTTTTGAAAGCTTGATCATATTTCGGTTTGTTGTTATATAGACTTAAAGAGCATTGTGTTAGCAAAGCGTTGGTTCAGGAAGAACTGACTCAGGACACTATCTCTTTAATTTGTATTATTTTCCAAGTGCTGCGGGCAAGTAAAAGATAAGACCATGGCAATGCATACATCAAAGTTATAAACAAACACCTATATCAGGGAGGAAAATGGGTAATATTTCAAAGACTTCACCACTGTAAAACACGCTCTCAGCCCTCGGCAATTCTGAGAAGGGGATGCTACTATAAGAATCCTGGCTTAAACATTTCCTCATGGCTCCATGCCTCATCTCTAATGTCTACACCAGGGAAACAGTCGTTTATTAGGCTCCTTCTAGTGTCACTTTTTCTCTCAGCTTCTTAGCGGATTGCAAACTCTGTTTGATTCATGTTTCTGTAACCGGAAGTTCTGATGGCTCCAAGGCCCTGGTCAGTGTCATGAGACATGTCTTTGTGTTGTATTTGTCAGAGGAATTAATTGTAGCTGCACGAGAAAACCACCTGCATATCTCAGGGGTTTAGCACAGTGCATGTTGATCCTTTGCTCATCTCAGGACTCCAAACAGGCCTGACAGCTCTCTTCCGGGTGATGACTCAGGGATTCAGGCTCCTGTCTTTCCGGTTTGCCATCTTCTTTGGCCTTCCTGGAGCCCTCTGCTGATCATCTGAATTGAGCTGATCAGCCAGCAAGAAGAGATCAAGCAAAGGCTACCATGGAGATTTGAGGGTCCCGGTTCACTGCAATTTTTCTGCCATTAGGGATCAGACTCATTGGTGACCTTTCTCACAACCAATACTGGAAAGTGACAGTAATGCTGTCCACTCGCCTGGATGTTGAGGCCACTGCTGTGAGGGCCCAGCCACACCGGTGCTGAGGCTGCTGCCGTCTGGTCAAGGCAATAAGGTCTGAGTCGACTCCTGTCCCCTAAGTTGCTGAAGAAGTTGTTGGCACCAGAAAGTTTGCGAGCTCAGCACCTCTCAGAGCTTATGGGTTAAGAGCTCCTGGGGTTTCCACTGGCTCTTTTCCCTCAGCCCCCCTCCCTCCCCCCCCAGGCATTCAATTCTGTCTCGGTCAGTGAGCATCCAGCAGAAGGACATCTCTGTGGGACAGACATAGCCACCTGCAGGCCAGTCGTGGCGATGACCCCAAATGAGGTCATTCAGACCATGTCAGAGATGCTACCGGAACTGAAAGATCGTATTCACCATCCAGCCATTCCCTTGTGTTCCTTGCCTGCATGGAATTATGAATTAGTAATGTTTCTAAATCCTTTCGTTATCTTGTGACTAGCGCAATTGTTTGCCATGTGTTTTTATTTTGGTGTTAAACACATTAATATGCTGAATGTAAATTTGCGACATATACTTGTTTTCATAATCCAGTTTTGGTATTTCTTACTGTTGTAGTTTTTCAGAAGTCTCAAAAACAGAGAGTATAGGGTTCCCAGAGGCCCCCCCACCCCCATGTTCTCCCTTTGCCCTTTTCCCCCTCCTGTTCTGATCCTCTTTCCTTTATCAAACATGTTTGCCTTACATGACTTTTTCCTGAAGGGGAGATCTTTTCCAGAAGGTTCCTCGGTCCCTTACATAACTAAGTTCCCGTTGAACACCCCCTACCCCACACACACACACACACACACACACATATCCATTCTTCAACGTGTCTTGACATGCCCGAGTCCTAGAATGAACCCAGCTTAGACTCATGCTGAGTTCCCTGCCTGAGTCAGGAAGGGCTTACCCTACATTAATCCAGGAGCTTAATTAAACTAATAAGAGCAGCCTTCATGGTGTGGATAGACCCAAGGACTCTGTTTCTTGGATTTGTTTCCATTCTTCTTCCAACTTAGCTTGTATTCAATATTTAGCCCTGACTACCTCTGTGTATTTCAATAGTTGTACCTAGAAATCTTGTGAGTGTGGGCATAATTTATAAGGACTTTTTAGAACAAAATTCTGTTGAGGATTTGAATGAACAAAACTTGTTTGGGAGTTCTAGGTCTCCCTGCATATTGTTTTCCTCACAAGAAGTCTCCCTTTTGTTTATATCTAGATACAAATATATTAATGATGTATCTGTGTTTCTCCAGATTCCCCAGTGAAGGAGCTTATGGAAGTAATTGAGGGGCTGATGGCAGGAAGGAGGAAGGAGATAAAACTTCCAGGCTTGACTTAAAAAAACCATAAACAAGCACCACTGTGTTGCCATAGCATCGATGATCCTTTTTGCTTGCTCTCCGGCTGCTGACCAACTAATCTAACCAGCTCCTCTTTCACACACCGCATCATCCCTCAATGTTGGGTGAAGCCCCTTAATTGAGGAGAATTTGGGGGTAGTTGTTGACACTGCTGATTCATTGGTTGTTTTAGCTGAAGTCACCACCAGCTCAGACCTGTCACCAGCACAGGCCAAAACCTAGGTGGCTGATGCTATCATAGGTAACTGGAGCATTGCTTCTGGAAGTGAGAAGCAGCCTTTAAATTATTCAGTGAGGCTTCCTCCAGGTCACAAGACCTTTCACAACAGTAGGGAAAGCAGTTGCAAATGCCATGGTGGTCTTGAAGCAGCAGGATTTAATGGGAAGAAAAAAAAATGGGGGAGGAGGAGTCCTCAGCTGGAAGATGCCCCAAGGAGGGCATAGGATGTTGGAAAGCAAGATTGCTCACCTCTTTTCCAGGTGGGACTGTGGGAAGGGGGAAGGGCGTAGTGGTTCTGTCAGGGGTATTGCCACTTTGGTGGGGGGACTAGTTAATGTCTGTGTTTATGTGTGTATTGTTCACAAGACCTGTTTTCTGCTGACTATTTGCACCTTGAGGGCTGGGGTCTTACTTATTTCATTTCAATGGGACATACCCATTGATACATGTATGATGAATGAAATGTGCTCTGTTTGAACTTTTCCTTATAGCTCTATTCATAATCTCAAAAAAAAAAAGTTTGTTTCTTTCCCTTCACTGCTTAGCTCACATTCCTTCATATTATTTGGAACTGGCTTCCTTGTCTCTGAGTTGAATGGCCACGTCAGGTGCCTGGTCATTTCAAAAGGATTAGTTGCTTAGAGGATAAGTCTTTAAATATTAATTTTTAAGGCAACAGAGATGAAAGCATTCCCAAGTTTTATTGGCCACCATGTCAAGTGCTTCTGGGCACTACACATTCGCTGCAGACATTCTAGCATTCTTTTTACATTAGGATAGATTTTTAAAACTTAGGTCTGCCTCAGTTAAATGATCAATATGCTCTGGAAGCAATAAGGCTCATTACTATAGGTCCATGGCAACCCCAGTGTTGCTAGAGTGCGTCATTGGATCAAGTCCTACGTGTCTACATCCTACAGCAGGGGTGTCCAACCTTTGGGCTTCCCTGGGTCACATCAGAAGAAGGAGAATTGTCTTGGGCCACACATAAAATACACTAGTGATAGTTGATGAGCTAAAAAAAAAAAAAAATCACAAAAAATATCTCATAATTGTTTAAGAAAGTTTACGAATTTGTGTTGGGCCACATTCAAAGCCGTCCTGGGCCACATGCGGCCTCCAGGCCATGGGTTGGACTAGCTTGTCCTAGAGTAAGTTTACTTACTCTCTTTCATGACAGGCAGAAGATAGGTCCATTCCATACATCCCAGCATGCAGGACGGCATGAAGAAAAAAGAGAACATGACAAGTTAGGGGTGTGGAGAGCTGGAGTGTTGAGTATAATCTGGGTTTAGGAAGAGCTAATGGTCAATCCTGGGTATAGTGGATATTTGCTGCTTATTTTGGAATCCATTTTTCTCCATTACCTTCTTTGTGGTCTACATGGGTTTCCCACTCCGAGGATGTAAACTAGATTGAGGCCTAAACCAATTGATGCACCATATTCTCTTGGCAAAAGGGTGGGAATGTGATCTAGACTGGTCTAATCAGTGTAGATCTCTGGACATTTTTTTTTTCTTCTTCTTCTTCTTTTAAGAATTCTGAGTCCGGGGAAAGCCGGGACGGCTCAGCGGGTTGAGCGCTCGCTTTGAGGCCATGAGGACCGAGGATCGAATCCCGGCTCCGGCCCAGGCAGGACCCACGTGCTGAACTGGGGAGTTCCCACAGTTTGGTTCTCTAACTGTCTCTGTCTCTGTCTCTCTCTCTATCTGTCAAAAAGTAAAATAGAAATAAATATGTACTGAAGA
>PVKE010003716.1:21873-69972 GCA_004027555.1 Craseonycteris thonglongyai | reverse complement strand
AAATTATCCGTAGTCTTTAGTATTTGTGAAGTGACTAGCACTCTAATCTATTTTGGTTTATGCTGTGCTTCAGTTATAGATGCTGGTAAGTATATCTTTCAATCTGGCTCACAAATGACAAGGTTAACAGTTTTTCCTGTCCTCATTATCCTTGTGGGTTGCTTTCCAAGAATTCTTATGCTGTTAAGAATGTTTAGGGTGAAAAAAGTTGAATGTCAAAAATAATTTAGAGGGGAAGCTGGGATGACTCAGTGGGTTAAGAGCTTTGCAGCCCAGGGAATGAAGATCAAATCCTGACCCCGGCCCATGCGGACCCATATGCTGAGCTGGGGAGTGCCCCCAGTTAGGTTCTCACTGGGAAAAGACCCCATCCCAGTTCCTGCCCTGTGCAGCCCCGCACCTACCTGTGGAATGAAACTATGTGGAAAAACCAACGATGTGCAACTATGGAGACTATTCTGGGCCCTCCCCCTTCTCTCTGTCTCTGTATCTCCCACCCACCCACCCCCGTGTGTCAAAAACAATAAAAATAAATCTTTAAAAATTAAAAATAAAAAAATAATAATTTAGAGGGAATGTTGGGATAGGTGAGCAGTTGAGTGCTTGCCTTACAATTGTGAGGTCAAGGATTCTTTTCCCAGCCCGACGTGTGCAACCCTCAAATTCTGCGTATCTGGTTACCACCAGGATGGTTCAGTGGCAAAGGTTCTCACTTCCCATGCGGGAGCCCCTCCCCTACCTCCCCTTCCCAGTTTGGTTCCCTCTCTGTGCAGCCCCACATCCACCCGTGTGGAATGAAACCACGTCACAACTAATGATGTACAACTATGGAGACTGCTCTGGGCCCTCCCCTCCTTTATGGAGAAGCTCTCAGTCTCTCACCATCTCAAACAATAAAACAAATTTTTTTAAATAACAATAATGATCTAGAAACCATCCTCTGTTTTATTTCTTGGATTTACTAACAAGAATGTGGAGTGAAATAGCCTACAATTGCCTAGAAATGATAATTATTTCATAAAACATTAAAATGAAATGCTCCAGGGACTCCCACACAAGCTGGAAATCGATAGCTCTTATGCAGAAAAAAACCGGACATTCAAATCTGAGGAGGGAGAAAGATTGCTGATATAAAAAAATAAATAATTAATTTTTAAAAAGGAAGGAAATGTTTCTGAATCATGAAAAACAAAAAAGAAACCATGCACTACTTCATGATCTGAGATCTACACCGGCATTTTATAAATCCATACGCTGAAAGGCCCAGAAGAAAAGATAAAAAAGCATGCAGTCAATCATTGGACCTCATTTCAGTATGGCTTATAATTGATGGCATTGGTTAGAATGCAGATTAGGAGCTGGGATTACTCTAGGTACCTTGAATAAGAAAGGAATCAAGTCAAGGAATTACATAAAAATCCTTGGTAGGGGAGGCCAGGATGGCTCAGTGGGTTGAGCACTCGCTTTTCAGCCCCGGGGACCGGGGATTGGTTCCCGGCCCTGGCCCGTGAGGACCCTTATGCTGAACTGGGGAGTGCCCCGGCCCAGTTCCTGCCCTGTGTAGCCCCGCCCACCTGTGGAATGAAACTATGTGGAAAAACCAACGATGTGCAACTATGGAGACTGTTCTGGGCCCTCCCCCTTCTCTCTGTCTCTGTATCTCTCTCTCTCTCTCTCTCTCTGTCAAAAACAATAAAAATAAATCTTAAAAATAAATAAATAAATAAATAAATAAATAAATAAATAAATAAAAATCCTTGGAAGGACAGGAGGTATGGATGGAAGGCTGGACCTTTAGATCTGACCTCACCAGAATCCGGAAGACAAGGGGGCCCAGAATCACTGATGAAACTATTGAGTTCCTAAAAAGAGAGGCAGAGAGAGGACAGAGAGAAAGCCACCACGACTGCTGCATTGCAAAGATAAAAAGGCCAATGCGCAAGTGAGTCCCACAGCTTCCTGGAAACTGGCTCTGGAAGCCGGCCTCTGCGCCAGCTGCCTCAGCCTGCACAATTCCCTCCTGACGTCATTAGCTCTCTCTCCAGCAGGCCTGCTAGCAGCACATCGCGTAAAGCAAGCGGAGATGTCTGCATCTTCCTCCTGGACCCTAGCATCTATGATGGACGGGGGGCTTATTTCAAATGCAGAACCATAGATGCAAGACAGTGTGAGTACTCCATGGATTGTGGTCTTCAAGCCTCTGCAGTATAGAGAGATGCACCAGAAGCAAACAAGGATGGATGTGTTACACCTACAAACCATGTTCACTGTATTTACAAAGTGTTTTTACTGTGATGTGTGCTCCTCATAAAACCCTATTGAGGTAGGTGGTGCTATACCCAGCTGAACAAAGGAAGAAATGTACAGTTTGAAGTTATCCATGTCTAACATTATAGATGTTATACACTAAGGTGCTAGGAGGACTAACATGATTAAACAAGTTAGTTTCAAAATTCTTCCCTTTAATATCATGGCACGGCTTCTGCCGGGGTTGGCAAAGTAAAGCCATTATGTCTTCTTGGTTATCAAACATAGATAAAGGAAAGATTCACTGAATTAAAACTTAAAAGAGAAAGACCATCCAGGGAAAATTAACATATACTTCTATAATAAATGCAAGAATTTATGTTCCGAAATTGAATAACAGAATGCCTTTATTGAATCAAAGAAATGGTTGGCCCAAACTTAATGACTTATCCAAAGAAATAGCTGTGTATCCATAATCCTGATATACAGGAAATGTCCTCCTTATACTAGTTTTAAATGACAGAAACAGGTTATGAAACACTATCCTATTATATCAACTTAGACAAAATATAGGTGAAGACTGTATCAAAATTAAATGACTGTCTGTGCATGATGGTAATTTGAGTGTCTTTACGATGTCACCAGGAGCCAAAGCTGACTCAACAGCATGCAACATGCATTAGTTTTTAAAGATTCTCTTTTTTCTAAACTCAAATTTTAATTTTAAAAAGCATTATTAAATATTCCTCCCAAAACAAAACAAAAGCTTTAAAGAGCATTAAAGCATTAATGCTAATTGACATAAAGCAAGGGTAAATAGAAGAGTAATAGGCAGGTAAAACTTTCAAAATAAAAATAATTAGTGATAAGTTTTTAAAGGTGAGGTTCACATTGTTATAAGAAAAGAAAAGAATTTCTCTACTTCTTTTTTAAACAAAATCATAGGAACGTTACATATTTTGGAGGACAAGTCCAAGTTATGCTTTAAATAGATTTTTTTTTAAATCTAAAACATCACTCATGTATATTAATTTAAAAAGCCATTTTAAAGAATACAAACTCTCTGATAACAAAAATAAATCTGTATGTCAGCAAAAGACAGTGTTTGCTTTGAGCATAATCTCTGAAATATCTTATACGACTTGCTTATTCTTGCTCCCTTAACTTATTTGATATGTAATCATTCAAATAATTTTTAAATCTCATTCACTATTTTATATCATTCAACATAGCATTCTTCAAAATAAATTTCATTTTTTCTATAAATTGTTCTATAAATTGCCATGTATTTTTCTATAACTTGCCACTTTAATAAGAAAATTAGTACCATGTGAATCTCATTAGCAACTCTTGAGAATAATGTTTTGCCTATCCCTATGTGTAAAAAGAAAAATAGAAAATAATTTTCAGGAATGTCAAGTCATCTAATTAGAAGAAAATAGTGACAGAATAAAGAAAACGTGGAATCCAGTGCCTACATTTCTTAGTCTCAAAGGAATAACATAAGACTAAAATAACAGAACATTGTATAGAAATAAGCTTTCCTTGTAAAATACAATATGTGAGGGCTGTCCCCAAAATATTCAGCCATGTCATATGAACAATAAAGACATTTATGACTGGATTTTTTCTGGACATTCCTAATGTATAAATGTGTGTGTGTGTGTGTGTGTTTGATTAAGTGTCTTATTTTAATCAGAAAAAAATCGTTCTCAACCTAACGTTTTAACAACAAACTATAATCTATACTTCAACTAATGAAATAATAAAAACAAGTGGAAAGATTATCTTTTTTCTAAATATTCTTCATAGTTGAGTAATTTTAAAAATATCCACCAGGAGTGGGAGGACTGTAATTTGGTGTTGCTTGTGCCCCAAAACCCACTGCAATTTAGTCTCTAAAATGAAATTTTAAAAAAACCTCAAAAAAAGTCTGAGCAAGTAATCAGTCCTGCTTAACTGAAAAAAAATATGATTGATCAGGATTGATTATTGAACAAATTTTCTGTCTTTTTTTCTGTTTACATTTGATTTTGAATTAGCTCTCTGGATGAGATTTCATAGTATATTGAATATCAAGTGGTACTTAAGTTTATTTGTAGACTGAGAGGCTCCTATTTAATTCGTATTTGATGCTATGTATTCAAAGATAAATCACTGACAATGACATCTTTGCTTGTGTTTGAATTTCTAAAAATAAAGTAATTGCGCAACTGTCCAAGGGGAATCTAGAAATAATTATTACTGAATTAATCCACCAGTGGCTATCATTTATGTATAGTCTAGTTATAAAGCCGTTGTATGTTTTCCCCACTTACCTTCAAATATTATTTCTGAAATAAAACCTTAAATGCTGAAGTTTATTATTAAATGAAAGTAAAATTCCGTACATTTGAAACACAGGTTATCTTAAATACTTGGAAATAGATAACTTTATTTTTTTATGTTAATAAACTAGAATTAAGATAACACATTTTTCGTTATGGGACTGTGAAAAACTACACACACACCCCACAGTTGCATATATACTATATAGCTAAATAACTGATTCAGCTAATGTGATTTTTAAAAGCATGTCAATGTAGTTGTAAATGATTACACCAAAGAGATAGAATTAGCCAATCATTTATTTCCCTCTTGAGTATACCGAAAGTTAATACAGTGATACCTTAGAATCCAAACACCTCAAAACTCAAACAAATTGAAATTCAAACAACAAAAAAATCAAGGAAATTTTGCCTCGGAATCCAAATGCTGCTTTGGGATCCAAACGACAACACGTTGTTTGCATGGGACGTATTGACTGTATGGTTCGTAACTTCATTCAAACGCCCACTCATCTTGGAACTCGAACACTTTGGAACTCGAACAGGGTTCTGAGACAGATTAAGTTCGAGTTCCAAGGCATCACAGTAATACCATTCCTCTTCCCATGACCTTTCTGGACCCAACACAGGCATGCTCTGCATGTTATTCATACCCTGGTACTGAATTAAACTCTAATTTAAGGAGTTAAGTCACCTTGAAGAAATCAGTGGATACTCTACATAAATACAAATCTGAATATCCACAGATAATTTATAGCTTCTACGTCAGATGTTGATGGAAAGCATTTGAGACTAGATTGTAGATTAAGCAGGGATGACATTTCAAGGGGATTGAGTGAGGATTAGCTGCTACTGTCCTGGAATCCCAGGCCTATGGAATGCTAGACTGCTAGACCTCACAACTCGGATATTCTAGCCCCACAGATTTTATAGGAATCAGTGCCAGTCACCCCAATAGACTATGCTGTCTTCAGCGGCATCTCACTGTCCTTTTCCTAATGGCTCAGTTTTTCACCCCAGAATATATTCTGACCCCTTTCAGGAATTGTTCCTGTGTTCTCCCAGTTCAGCGGTCTGCTCTATCCAAATACGGACACTAGCCAAGGCATTCTTAGTAGATGATTTGTAGTCTCCATTCTTATTACTGACAGCAGTGAAAACCTAGATGGAGACACAAGACGTCTGCAGTGATCACGCTCTAGTCAACACTGCATCACTACTGATGTGGCCCACTCATTTTGCTTAACTACTACGGTGCATTTTTTGGCTATCCCGTCTCCCCACCCCCACCGAAGTTATGAACAGCTCCCACTGTCAAGTAGTCCTCGTGTGTTTAGAGCATGCAAGCAGATAGGACTATTTGCCCAAACAAAATATTATCATGTGAATCTATAAAGCCATGTCATGACCAGCCCAGAGACTACAAAGATTTATTTATTTATTATTTGGGGGGAAAAATTTATATTTGTTTAGAATCATGACATCTTTAAATTGGAAAAAGAATGCTTCTTTATGTGGTAATAACTAAGAAATATTAATATTAAAGGAATGGACGTGGGGATGTACTTGTGAGTTTAAAACAGATGGGGAGAGTGGGCAGATATATGCTCAAGAATTCAGTTTCAGTAACACGTGAAGCCAGACGTGTATGCTTCCATAAAATTCACTAAGCATCCCTTCCTTACTTTTTCCTGGTGTTTTTTCCCTCTTGTCTAACTTCTGTTACCTTAAAATCCTCCAGTGGGAGAGGGGTGTGGATGGGAATGATGAGATGGGAGACGATAAGGGAGAAGAGAATGGAGCAGAATGGAATTTCGAAGGTTTTGAGAAGACAGGGAAGGACTACAGTTTCTTCTGTCACTGGTAAAGTCCTGCTGGAGTGTCAGCATCTCCTGCTGTGAGCTGAGTAGCTGGTGATTTCATCCCCAAGGCACCCATAACAGGGCTGTTTCCAAAGAAGGACTCAGTAACTGTTTATGTACAGGGCAAGACTGCCCAACAGCAACCCTGGTTACTTTACCAGTTTGCAAGGGGAGCAGCAGAATGTGTGGGAACACCTCCCCATGACAGGGAGCAGGTTAACAATGTTGGTGGAGCATTTGGGGGAGACACTTGGCATGCACCTTCCCAAACCTTTCGGAGAGAGACAAAACAATCTCTGTGTCAGTAACGTGAAAGAACTGTCAAAAGTACAAGAAATCATGTAAGTCAAAGGTGAAGATGCCTTCGGATTTAAAGGTATAAAATTACATTGAAAAAGCCTGTAGAGTTCAAGGGGAGGACCCCAAAAGAACAGGAATGATCGCCTGGAGGGCGGGCCCCTTGTAGGACAGGCTGCCCTGCTAGGTAAGTGTTTTAGGGACCCATCTGCACCCGCAGACCAGCTGGCATTGTGGTCAGAGTCTGCGTTCTGCTCAGTGAATTTTTTGGGGGGTGGGGGAGGTGGGGAGGCTTTCAACACATTTGCCCATTTCGTGATGGGTGATTTACACAAACAACTTGTGGCATGACAACAATGCACCTGCCCACACTGTGCTGAGTGTTCAGCAGTTTTTGACAAAAAAAAAAAACCGACATGACCCTTATGCCCCACCTTTCCTATGTATCCAATGTCACCCCAAGCAACTTTGTTTCTCTGGATGAAAAAGTCCTAAAGGGAATTGTTTTGTTGATGTGGAAGAGGCGAAACAAAAATGGCAGAAGCACTAAAAGGTGTCAACATCAAGGAGGTCAAAAACTGTTTTAAAGAGTGGGAGAAGTATCTTCACAGGTGTATTGCAAACAACAGAGACGACTTTGAAGGTGACTGAAGTTTAAACAGTAAGAATAATTACACAATTTTTTAAATAAATAAATTCCATTTGGGGGCGGGGTCTCCTTCATATACTATCAACATGATGTTAGCACTTTAATCCAAGGATGGTATAAAAATATTTAACAACTAGTTCCACATGGGTAATGACCAGTTGAAATGGACATAGGCCAGAGTGTTGGAAAAGAACCCTAGAAGGTTTGAAGGGTGTGAGGAAAGGGCTAGGCTAACCTAAGCTATTGATATGTATCTTATTACTCTAATGACCTGTAGAGGCAAAACAATGCATGTACCACCTGAAGTACAACCCCGCCTCAATATAATTCAACTGCCGATGACATTCCATTCATGGTCTCAAGAGCCTGACCTTCTGAACAACTAGAAGGAAGCTGCTTGTTCACTGAAGCACATACCTTTGCCTCATTTGCTATAGACACGTTTCACTATCTGTCAATCATGTAGTGTTTTAACATTGGCTAGTTATGGTGTTTCCAAGGAATTTCCATTCAGATGAAAATAATGTCAAAGCACATTGTTGCTTTTCACAAAAATTCTAAGTTTGGTTATTATATTAAGCAAGGGTACTCATGTGTGAATAATGGAATATTTCATCAAATATTCCATCAGTTACAGCTAATGCCAATATAAATGTAGCTAATCTGATTTCACATCAGGACTCCACAAAACAATTTGCTAATAACAACAAAAGGTCAAAGCTTAAACTTAAAGAATAATGGTATTAAATTTTTATTCCTTACTTCATGTATGCCATTTGAAATATGCCAAAGGATTAGATATGATTTTTATAGTTCAGTTAGGTATGTTTTTTATGTGATTAGTGCAACCAATTTACTGTTAAACATAGTGATTATGATAGAAATGTACCTATTAAGTTATCAAATTAATATCGTCAAGTAATAAGTAGGTAAATAACTACAAGAATTACATGTATTTTTCAACACTTAATGAATTTCTTTAAAATTAGCTCAGAATTTCCCACATTGCTGTATTGTACACCTGCAACTACTTTGAGGTTAAGAAAGTACATGACATTGTTTATGAGAATTTCTGTCTTCTGTAGCATTTTTACATGATTTAAATTATCAAAGGTAAAAGTGCAAATATTGGTGAATTCTTTTTGAGAACTTTCTGAAGAAACCTAAATAAAATTGAAGAAAAAAAAATTAAATGAGCTATACATCAGGACAAAATGCTTTTCTGTCTGCATTGGAAATAGTACTGTGACAGAAGCAGGAAACTGTTGGTAACGAAGACCTGGTTTTAACAGGACAAGTCGATATAGGGGAATAGAACATGGATGGTGTTACCCTACCAGGGGTGCTAATATCAGTTAGCATACATGTTTGCAGATAACAAAACATCCAACTCAACATGATATAAAAATAAAAGAGAACATTTTGGCTCATGTAATGAAAACCCCAAAGGTAGGCTTTGTTCAAGAGAGACTTGAGCTACAGGTAGGTCCAAGTACTTCACCAAGGTCCAGTTTCTCTGTCTTTTTAGCCTGTTTTCTGCTGAGCTGGTTTCATTCTAAAGATGTCTCTCCTTGTGATGCCGTGATGACTACATGCAGATCCCTGGGACATGTGCTTGTTCGTTGCACAATGGAGCAACTGTGTGCACTCAAATGTTTCAGATTCTAGTGAGGAGGTCTGATTACTAAGATACCCACATTCTCTGTGCTGCACCACCTCCCATGCCCCTCTTGATTACAGGAATCAAGTTTTTCTCATTGTTCTAAAATGAATGATACAAACTATAATCTCTGAGTTCACTCATTTAACTTGTAAATAATCCATATGTTGGAAAGCTGGGATGGCTCAGCAGGTTAAGCACTCGCTTTGTAGCCCTGAAGCCTGAGGATCGAATCCCAGCTCCGGCCCATGTGGACCCATGTGCTGAACTGGGGTGTGCCCCCAGTTCAGTTCTTGCCGGGGCCTATGTGGGAGGCTCCCAGCCCAGTTCCTGCCCTGCGCAGCCCCGCGCCCACGTGTGGAGTAAAACTATATGAAAAACTAATGCTGTCAACTGTGGAGACTGCTCTGGGCCCTCCCCCATCTCTCTGTCTCTCTCTCTGTCTGTCTTTCTCTGTCTGTCTCTCTCTCTCTCTCTCTGTCAAAAAACAATAAAAATAAATCTTAAAAATATATATAATAATCCATATGTGAGAACAATCTCTTATTTTTTCCCATAGTCTTTCCTACTATCTTTGATGTCTTGCCTTTGGAATTAGGTTAGGCTTTCCTCTTTTGTTTTATTATTTATTTACTTATTTTACTTCTCAGTTCTTTCCTTTTCGAAATTTTCTCTTTCTCTACAGAAAAGTCCTTTGTCTGTACACTCACACTCAATATCTCCTTTCAACTTTAAGTTTCCTCAAGAAAAAGTATCATTTCCTCTCTCTCATTGTGAGACAAAACTAATTATGATTATAGCTGATGTGTACAATGATGAGGAGAACTATGATTTATCACAAATAAAGAAACCCAGGATTTTTTAGTGAGATTGTACTCAAAGAAAGGAAGGGAAGGGAGGGAGGGAGGGAGGAAGGAAGGAAGGAAGGAAGGAAAGAAGGAAGGAAGGAAGGAAGGAAAATTACTGACTTTATTAATTTCTAAAACCCTGAAAATAGGGTTCCTTCAGAATTTAGAAAAATGCTTCATCCACTTTCTACTCACTTAAATATAGTTCTCAAATACTAGAATTTCAAAAAAAAAGAAAGAAAAAATTTTTTCTTGCTTGCTTTTTATCACAATAGTCACAGGACAGTTATGAAAGTGTTTACTTTTGTATTTTTACTACAAATATAGCATCTTGGCTAACCCATGTATTAAATAGGCTTTTGTAGGCCAGCCTGGGAACTAGAATGTATATAATGAAGCAACATATTCTTTGTTCCAAATAATCAACTTAGAAGTCAGCTTTTGAAACAGCTAATTGACATGCTAACTACTTATATCGATATACAGTTGTAAAAGGGATACATTTATTAGTGCATTATAGTAGTTAGCAACATCGAACACTCTAAATGACAGACTGAATTGCATTTAGACCTTGTTTATTATTATTAAGATTCTTAGCTAATGCACTCTCACTAGCACTACTTTGCTTCTACTAGATTAAGTTGAAGGCACAACAAAATATTTTGGAAGATATAGTGAAGTTGTATTTCTATCTTGTAGACAAAAATGGGGCCACGTACTAAATCTGACAAGCTCGGGGGAGGCTTGTCTGGCGGGCCCTACAGACTCAGACTGATATTAACCACACAGGATGGTCTGAACATAAAGGTTCCTAACTGAAAGCTGGTCCTGACAGGTCATCACACCCTAGGCCTGTAGCTACCTTGAAAAACGGTAGTTTTTACCTTAATTGAGCCGACTTATTGTCTTCGAATCTAAGAAAACAAAACTTTGGAATGACAGAGTCATCCCTTTTCCCACAACCCTCAGGGCACAACACCTCCCACCAGAGCAGGGAGCACAGAACCCCTCATTGTTACTGTGTTCCCCACATCTCTGTGCTGTAAACGTTCATTATTCACTATCCTATGCCCATCAATGCAAAAATAGTATGTGATTTACCACTACACTTAGTATCCAGTCCCAGAGGTTTCCGTCTTTGTTTTCTCCCACCCCCTTAATCTATCACCAATGGATTTCATGCCACTCTCCTTACATCTTCTCCTTTGATTCTAACGTATGAAATACACTGCAAAACCGCCATTCTCCAAGGCATTTGCTAAATGCATTGAGATTTTGCTTCCCAGCAATTGTCAGTTTGACTCAAATAAGTTCACTGAAGTCCTCTACAGATTTGGATATCTCTTACATCAAATAAAAACATTTTTTTTTTCCTTTTGGAGTACCCAGCGATGCCTCCCTTGCCCACCTACCCATTCCTCTCTCTCAAAAGTACTGACACATTCACAGAAGAATGATTCTGTATCGTTAATGTTATAGATGCCCCCAGATGTACCAGTAGAAGAAGTAAATATTGAGTCCATTTCTGTTTTTAATAAATTAAGCTGAGTCATACTTGTCTCGTGATAATTTTTTTTTCAAAAATAATATTTCAATCAACTAAAAGATCTTCTGTCTAGCACTCGTATGTTTTATGTACAACACAAAGTGTTTTCACTTCTGTATATGAGGACCCCAAAATAACCAGAATTTATTTATAAAAAAAATTGTGTACTTATTCTTACACATTTAAACTTCAGTCACCTTCAAAGTACTGTCTGTTTGATGCAATACACCTATTGAGATGCCTTTTCCACGGCTCAAAACCATTTCTGAACCTTAGATTTTATACCTTTTAGTGCTTCTGTCATTTTCTGTTTCGCCTCTTCTACATCAGCAAAACATTCCCTTTTGAAGATGTTTTTTCATCCATGAAACCAAAAACATCACTCAGGGAGCGATCAGGTGGAGAGGGAGGGTGGGATATGGGGGTCATGTCGTCTTTGGTCAAAAACTGCTGAACACTCACAGTGGTGTAGGCAGGTGCACGGACGGTCACATTGCACACTGTTCGTATAAATCACCCACCATGAAACGGGCAAAAACAATGAGTCTCCAAAAAAGTTCACTAAATCCGAATACAGCCTCTCACAACAGCACCAGCTGGTACACAGATGCAGATGGGTTCCTAGAACATCACCTAGCAGGGGAAGCCAGTGTCCCAAGGGGCCCGCCCTCCAAAAGATTATTTTGGATCTTTTTGGTCCCCCTCATACATCTGTAGTTAGATTTAACCACTGATATCAGCCTGTCTTGCATACATTGACAGGAATTCTTCCAGAAACCAAGTAGTCCTTTGTTGTTCATTCTTTACTCTGATTGAGAAGGGACACAAATATTTAAACCAAGATGCACCTGACAATGCCAAATTACACATTAAGATACAAATTATGCAATTAGTATCTTAATGTGCACACATAGCATGTTGTAATAAAAAGCAAAGTTTTTGAGAAATGCAATTTCTGTTCAGAGTTCCAAAATCCAGGTTGTACAATTAATAAACATCCATATATAGGAAAAAGCACTTGATCACTAAAATATTCACTGTTGAGCTGAAATCTTTCTTGTTCAGTTAATTAATTAAAGTTCACTCTTACTGTTAATTAAATGAGATCATCATGGGTCTTTTTTGAACGGATATCTCTATACTAAATCAAGAATTCTCATTGTGCTTATGAATTATTTTATCCCAAATATAGACTTGTTCATGTGGAACTGCAAATGAAATGTGCTTTTTTAAATAGATTCTCCCAATTGTCCTCTTTAACACAGTAAAAATTTATGCTGTGACAGCAGTGTCTTGGAATTCTGGTTCCCCCCACATCTATGTCAACATTAGAAATTTCCCATTTTGTAACACCCTCTAAACCTCTCCTTCCACCCTGTGGACTAACACATTTCATACTTCTTCTAACTTCCATAGTTTTGTCTTTAAATTGTTTACATCCTTAAATCACCTGTGAGTTTTCTAGTAATGTTTAATGAACTTACTAATCAAATTTGGAGGAGACAATAACAACAAAAAAGCTCTTCCAAATCTAAAAATAGATTATATTTTCAGTTGACTGTAAATTAACCCATAGAATGTAAGCCCTATTGAATCTCTCATTTTCTTCTCATTAGACTATCCTGAAGTTTTTCTATATAGTTAGTAATCAATAAGTGGGGAGATACTTGGCATAAACCTCCCCAAACCTTTTGGAGAGAGGCATCTATGTAAAATATAAAATCATATTTATATAGATAGATGATAATATAGATAGATATAGATGATACAGAGATAGACATAGATAGATATGAGTAAACATAAAGAGGGTTAAAGATTTATTTTTTGTGTTTTTTTGACAGACAGACAGACAGAGAGAGAGAAGGAGGAGGGACCAGAGCAGTCTCCATCGTTGACAGCATTAGTTTTCCATATAGTTTCACTCCACAGGTGGGCACGGGGCTGCGCAGGGCAGGAACTGGGCCGGGAGCCTCCCGCATAGGCCCCCGGCAAGAACTGAACTGGGGGCACACCCCAGTTCAGCATATGGGTTCACTGGGGTTGAGGCCAGGATTCTATCCTCAGGCTCTGGGGCTACAAAGCAAACACTCAACCCACTGAGCCATCCCAGCTTCCCCAAAGAGGTTTATTTTAAGAAACTGGCTCACACAATTGTGGGAGCTGACAAGTCCAAAATCTGTAGGACAGGCCAGCAGCAGGAAACTCAAGTAGAATTTCTATGTTACAATCTTGAGGCAAAACTCCTAAAAAAATTCAAACAAACAAACAAACAACCTCAGGTTTGTCTCTTCAGGTCTTCAACTGATCAGATGAGGCTCACCCACGTTATTGAGGGTAATCTTCTCTACTTAAAGTCAACTGATTGCAAATGTTGATAACATGTACAAAATACTTTTACAGCAACATCTAGATTAGTGTTTGATCAACGAACTAGGCACCAGAGCCTAGCCAAAATTGAATAAATACATCAAATTGATCGTCACACAAATGTTACATAATCTCAAAATAACTCCCCACAAATGTATTAATTACAAAGGGAGAAATAGTAACCTTACAGATAACTAACTATTCATTTGGTCAAAGTCAACATTATCAAATAGTGAGACAAATCCTGATACGATTCTGAGGTCTCCCTATTAAAAATGCCTAACATTATCTAATCATTAAAGAACATCAGACAGACCAAAATTGATAGATGTTCTACAGATATTTGACCTGTACTCCAAAAAAATATTAAGGCCATGAAATACAAGACTGACAAACTATTCAAGATTAAAAGGGGGATGCCAGGATAGCTCAGCAGTTTTGAGCACTTATCACACAATCATGAGGTCTGGGGTTTGATTTCGGTCCAGCTTATGCAAACGCCATAAGCTGAATTGCGGTGCAACTGGTAACCACCAGGCTGGTCCAGCAGTTAAGGTTC
The DNA here is from genome assembly GCA_004027555.1 of Craseonycteris thonglongyai. Classification (NCBI taxonomy): domain Eukaryota; kingdom Metazoa; phylum Chordata; class Mammalia; order Chiroptera; family Craseonycteridae; genus Craseonycteris; species Craseonycteris thonglongyai. The sequence continues at coordinate 55,610 of PVKE010003716.1, read as the reverse complement.
TTGTCTCTCATGCAGGAGGCCCCTGGTTCGGTCCCCACCCCACACAGCCCCACATCCACCTGTGTGGAGTGAAACTATGTCACAACTAGTAATGTACAACTATGGAGACCACTCTGGGCCCTTCCCCTTCTCTCTTTCACCTTCTCCCAAACAGTAAAATACATCTTTAAAAATAAAAAAAGATTAAGAGGGACTAAATTGTGCTCACTTCTGCAGCACATATACTAAAAGGTACTAAATTGATGTGACCACTAAATGCAATGTGTGATCCTGGATGGATCCTAGACAAGGAGTAGGACATAGGACAATGGCAGAGAGCACTTTAAAGATATTATTTATTACTGGAAAAATTAAGGAAATTCTAAAAAAGAATATGTGTTAGGTAATAGTACTGTATCTTATTGATTTTCCTGATTTTAATATACTGTAGTCTTTTAAGAGCATATCATTGTTCTTAAGACATATACATCAATATTTTGTGGTCATACACATTAGTCGCATATGGTTCAGAAAAAGTTGATATAGATTAGATACATGATAGATAATAGATTGATGATGATGATGATGTTGACAGATTGATAGATGGTAGGTAGGTAGGTAGATAGATAGATAGATGATAATAAATAAGATGCTTAAGTTTTGTTCAATCTCGGTAAAAAATATACAGGAGTTATTCATACAATTCTTATAACTTTTCACTAAGTTTGAGATTATGTTAAAATATATAAAATATAAAGCAATGTTCAGAATTTGTTTCCCGTAATATTGATAACTTATGTCTTTTAAAAATGGAAATTTTATTCCCAAAGCATTTTGGCTATAGTTCTCTCTCTTACTTAGTTTCAACACAAACCTTACCAGTTAATTCTCTGAGGACCTTGTGAACCCTCGCTCCCACAGTTAAGTTTTTATTTGATAATATTAATGTAAAACCTATGACTCATGAGTTTTGAATTGCTGCAAATCACCAAATGGCCCAAAATTAATTGAAAAGTGTTCAAAATTAGGATACTGGGCTAATAGTCTAGAGGCATGAATTTGGTTCTTATATTTGGACATTTAGCAATGTAAATTAGCCCTGGTTTGCTCATGTGGATACTCAGACTCTGTGCTCATGAACTATTTTATAATATTATTAACCATTGTTAATTAAAATTACCATTGCATAGTTGAGTTTTAATACAGAAAAGAGAATGAGACTTCTGAAGAAGGTAATTATGACATACATTCACTTAGGAATATTTTTAGTTATAAAACAAAAGAAAGAGAACAGCCCTTAGGATTCTACCCATTGACTGGCCTTCCCTAAAAACTTTGATTTTTTTTTCTTTCTGCATAGTAAAATTCAGAAAATAATTGGTGATAAATAATTCATGCTTTAAAATATTAGTTTCAATTTTCATTCCTGATTCCAATGTAAAAATTCAAGCCAGCAATACTATTTGTTCAACATTGTTAATTAAAACATTCTGTGTCTGTGAGTTATGCATCCTGAGTTCCACTTTCAGAGACCAAGAATAACAATGGATAAAGAGTGTATATTTCCAGGAATATTGAGTGTGTTATTAAAAAATGACCAGAAATGTTGACATATGTTGAAAATGAATAGATAACACTATTTGAAGCTGTGTAGTTATGGTTCTGAATATGAAATGCAATTTCTTACATATAATAATAGTTACTTGGGGAAGAATTACAATTAAGCAGAAAATATGAATTGGAAATTGCTATTCTTTAGCATCATTTACTGCTACTGAAGGTATTTGTAATTTTAATGGTCTTATAGATTCAATCCCATCTAGTGCAATTGGCAATGCAAACTGTCATCTATGGCTTACATTGTAATTTAAGAAATCGGCAAAGTATTGATCTGTTATTCTCTGGTGATTAACAACCTTAATATCTTTGGCCATTAAAGTAAAACAAGCTGTACTCAAAGTCTAGCATGAAAGGGTTAACCATAGTGTAGCAGTGATTCTTGTATCTGAAGCATTAGGTTTTCTAATGTAAGCAAAGTAGATGTAGTTGTCTACAAGAGTCTTGGGCAATTTGAATAATGGGGTGAAATAACTAGAAAGCTCTTCTGTTTTCTAACTTGGTAGCACATCAGAGCAGTGGTTTTCAACCGCCGGTCTGTGGACTGGGTCTGATCCGCCAGAAACTTCCTCCATTCTGTGAAATAGTTTGAAGAACACTGAAATAAATTTTATTTCATGGACTGGCAGGAAATTTCGGGCAGGCCAGACCCAGTCCGTAGATCAGCCGTTGAAAATCACGGCTCTAGAGAATGCATTCTGAAATGAAAAACACACAAGATAACAAATCATTATCAGGTGCCTTTCCATTCTGATAGAAAGGTATTTTATCACTGTATGATGTTCCCACGCCTTTTGATAAAATGAGTGCCTTGATGAAGCACTTTTGTCATGGCATTCCTTCATTAACAGTAGGATATATGCTTTCCGAAAGTTATGATCGAATCGTCCTGAACCCTTTCCAAAGTACTGCCTGTTAACTGAACCTAGATGTGGAATAATCAATCCCATTACTTCAGCCACTTCCATAGCATGTTTTTGGAAAATGGCCTGTGGAAAACAGCAGATGCCTAATGGAGTACCTTCCTGGGTAAGAGGCCTGCTCGACTCGAGTTGATTTGCAATATTTATGTGTTCAGTTGCATTTCGATTCAAAGGACTTTACTCTGGTTCTGTTGCTATTGCTCTAATTCAAGCTGCTAGCATCTCTTTCTTGGACTAATTGATCTACCGCCACCTTCTCTTGCTTAATTATAATTAATTTTCTACCTAACACCAGTGTAATTTTTTTTTAAGATTTTTATTTTATTGTTCAGAGAAGATGAGAAGAGAGAGAGACAGAGAAAAAGGGTGAAGGGCCCAGAGCAGTCTCCGTAGTTGTACATCCTTAGTTTCTCGACATTTCATTCCACACAGGTGGATGTGGGGTCCATCTGGGCAGGAATAACGTAGAGGTGAGCTGGAGACCTCCCCCATGGGAGGTGAGAACTTTGGCAGCCACCCCACTGCAGGTCAGCATTTGGGCCCACACAAGCCAGGGCCAGGATTCGACCCCCGGACTTCGTGGTTGTAAGGCAAGTGCTCAACCTTTTGAGCTCACCCAGCATCCCTACCACCAGTGTAACTTTGTAAGCGTTTATATCCCTCCTACTCAAAATTCCCCTGTGATTTTCAGTTGCCTTAAAATTCATACCTACGTGATAGTGTCATGGCTTTCAGCCATCTGGCTCTCTTTCTGTTCCTCTGATGGGCCAACATGGTTTCTGCCTTGAGCGTCTTGTAGTCTGAGTCACCACTGATCTTCCTTCCCCCAGCTCTTGGCACGGTGTTCGTCCCAACATTTGGGTCTCAGTCCAAATGTCTCCTTTCCCAATCAGCCTTCCCTGAAACGCCCTGTCTCCATATACTTTTGCATTGTCTTTGTAATATTTATCATTGCCATTATCTTGCGAGTTTCCTTAATGAAAACGTAATCTCGATGACTCTAAGGACATTTGTCCCTAGGATGATGCTTGCTATAAAAGCAAAACTCAGTAAGTATTTGTTTTGTGAATGAGTCTTCAAAATCAGTGTGATTCTTCTTCTGGCTAGGACCCATTACTTTTGGTGAAATCTTGAAGTCTCAGAAAATGCCTCTTGAGTCAACGTTAACGAAGAATTGCTTTAAAACTAAGATGGAAGTCATCAGTTTGTTAATACTTATATTTTTTCTCCTTTTAAAATAAAAATAAAAAATGTTGTAGGTTAAAGTTCTGTTTTGTGAATTTGAGGAAAACATCAGTGTCTGCCTTGTGCTCAAATCTAGTTACAATGGAAATGTTACTGTGTTAGTGTTATGAAGTATGTAGATGCCATTTTTCCTGAAGCATTCACATACCACAGATGCTGATCATTGTTGAACTTGCAAACAACACTAGTGGAGAGGAGGTGGCAAAAGGCTGTGTCTTCATTCATTACAGTGGAATACCATTTAGCCATTCGATTGCTCTAGCAGGCAGTCCACACGGGTCCTCATCATAGAAATGACATGAATCAGGTTCTAACTATGCCCTGACTGCATATTTTCCATTGTGATCATAGGTTTAGACACAAATGAAGGTCGCGTGATAACCTCTCAGGTCACTTGAGCATCACACAATCAGCAGAGGCTACGTGCTAGGCTCAGCTGCCCAGGGATAGGAGCTCGCTATGTTCCCAACACCTGGTAAAGCATGAAACATGAATGAATGAACAGATCATGTAGGTGAGAATTACCAGCCTAACATTACTATTCATCAACAAATTAAGTTTGTTAGTGAAGCCAGGATGGCTCAGCTGGTTGAGTGCTCGCTTTGGACCCCGGGGTCCGAGGATCAAGTCCTGGTCCTGGCCCGGGCCCACGTGGACCCATATGATGAACTGGGGTGTGCCTCCCACCTCAGTTCGATTCCCACTGAGGTGAGCTTCCCATGTGGGAAACACCTAGTTTGGCCTCCACCTGGGGCATGCCTCCCATGCAGGAGGCACCCTGCCTAGTTCCCACCCTGTGTGGCCCTGCACAACCTGTGGAATGAAACTATGTCAAAAACTAATGACATACAACTACGGAGACTGCTCTGGGCCCTCCCCCTTCTTTTCCTATCTGTCTGTCTATCAAAAACGATAAAATAAATCTTAAGAGAAAAAAAAAAAGTTTGTTGCAACATTTTATTTTCAAGCCAGCCAATTTTTTATTAGAAAATATACCCTTGGTTCTAATATTAGTGGTCTAAGAAGCCCATTAAAAAAGCACACTCAGAATTTATTTCTTCACCAATATGTCCCGAACGCTTTCTCCGATGCTAGGCAGTGTGGGTACAGTGGTGGGGCAGAGGGAAACAAATGTACACCCTGCCCCCATAGAACTCACGGTCACCTAGGGAGAAAAAATATGTTTGGACAAGAATCTAAGGGTAACGTTTAGTTCTGAGCTGTGACAGGTGCATTTAAAGAAGCTCTGAGAGTGTGTGACAAAGACACACAATTTAATCTGAGGAATCAAAGAAGACTTTGACAAGAAGGCGATTTATGAGTTGAGAAAAATGATTAGAAACTCAATAAAGGAAGGCATTTGGAAGGGTTGCATTTATGGGGAGAGAAGAACATGAACAGAGGCCTGAGGTGGGAGGGAGAAGACAGGAGAGGAGACTGGAGAGATGGGCAGGAGATAGAGTGACGATGACTGTGTAGATGTTGTCAAGGGGCCACTGATAGGTTCTTTTTGCTTGTTTGTTTGTTTGTTTGTTTTTAGATTTATTCTATTGCTTGAGAGAAGGTAAGAGAGAGACAGAGAGAAACAAGAGAGAAGGGGGGAGGGCCCAGAGCAGTCTCCATAGTTTAAGGTGACCAGACTTTAACATTGGTAAAGCAGGACACCATTGACCGGGGGCGGGGGCAGGGGGGAGGGGGGTTCTTGATTAAAAATTTGGTCTATCTCCCGCTGTTCCCTAGCTTGTCGTGCATTCTTTCCAAAAATCGGGACTTTTTTAAAATGCCGCGGGACGCGGGACAAATTGTTAAAAATCGGGACTGGCCCGCCAAAAGCGGGACGTCTAATCACCTTACCATAGTTGTACATCATTAGTTGTGACATGGTTTCATTCCACACAGGTGGGTGTGGGGTTGTGCAGGGCAGGAACAGAAATGGGGGCTTCCTGCATGGAAGGAAGAACCTTTGCCGCTGAACCATCCTGGCAGTTACCAGTTGTACCGCAGTTCAGCATATGGATTTGCACGGGCCGGGGCCGGAAATCGAACCCTGGACCTCATCTCACCATCCCCCACAGATATGTTTTAAGACTAGATAATAGGATCAGATTTGCTACCCTGCTGTTCTTGCAACATGTTGGCGTAGAACCTAGCCAAATGCCAGGCTCCGCCTAGAGACATGGACTCTCAGGCAGTGAGTGCGGTGGCAAAGGGAGCTAGCTGATGGCATCTGACCTCTTAATCCTACATATTCGTGGTGCACAGATGAACAAGCTCTACCATAAGCCAGGCGAAACCTACTTTGAAACATGTGCTCGGTGTACGCACTTGGGGAGGGCACGCAGAGTTCATCACAATTACGGAGTCACTGAAACAGAATTGTTTACTTCAAATGATACCATAAGCAATTGCTAGTGAAATTTATAATTTTAAGGTCTTGTCCTAAAATGATTTTCAATCACAAATAATAATTTAAAAAATTTTTCTCTTGCTACATAAACTGAGATTTAACTAGTATGTGCTCTTGATCTGTTTAATTTGGAAAAGCATAGAATTCAAGCATTAGATTCTACTATGACCCTCAACATTGCCCATAACTTTGCTACCTAAAATGTTGCTCAGAGACCAACAGTATCAGTAGCATCTAGGAGTATATTACAAAATCAGAACCTCGAATTCCAGCTCCCACCCAGGCCTCCTGAATTAGAATTGCATTTTAACAAGATCTACATGTGATTTGCTTACACATAAAAGTTTGAGGATTGCCTCAGAATTTGACTCACGGTCAGCACAAGCTCTGTTGAATAATTGAAAGAATTAAGTTGTATAATGTTTTTGTTCAGTAGTCGATAGTTTAGTGGTTACCTGAGGGTAAGGAGCAAAGGGGGTGGGAGAGGAGGGAGGGGGAGCTACATACATGGTGATGGAAAGAAACCTGACTCTGGGTGGTGAACACATAATGTAACACATAGAGGAAGTACTATAGAATTGTACACCTGGAATCTATGTAATTTTTACTAACCAATGTCACCCTAATAGATTTAACTATAAAACACACACACACACACAATTTCAATAAACAGAATATTCTGCCCTTTCAATATGTAGTGATTTAATACTGAGTTACAAGCATCAAATTGGAAGAGTTTAGCAAATCAACATTTTTTTAAAATCCTGTTTCTCAAACTTCTTCTCCCTTCCCTTTCAGAGGCACATTATTTACATATCCCTATTTAAAACTTTCAATGTAGCTCACACAAACGTACTTTATTGTCTTTCTCAAAGAAGAAGAATATTATTTGTAGAGTCATACATCACCTACCATCCCCACGCCCTGCCAATTAGTGTAAGGATGAGGGACATTTATGATGATTTATGATAGAAAATGAGAAATGTTACAAATATAAGAGAGCTTGAGATGGGAGGACTCTTTTCTGTTTATCTTAATACATGGCTATTTAATTCAGAAAAGCTTGTTAGTACTCTTTTTAATTTGTCAAAGAAAAAACTAGGATTTGGGCTGGAGCAGATTTTGAGTCAAAAAACATAAAGAATGATTCACATCAGAGCATATTGGGGTTTGTTATCCTGGTCCTGGTATTTGTGTTCTATTTACAATTATAACGAATTATTAAAAACGTAATGTCTTAAAACAACACACATTTATGATCTTCTAGTTCCATAAGCTGGAAAGCCAAAATAGGCTCCAAAAGACTAAACTAAAATCAAGAAGTCAGGAGGGCTGTCCCCTCTTTAGGGGCTCACAGGAGAATGCACTGCCCTGCCTTTTTTGGCTTCTAGAAGCTTCCAAAATTTCTTGGTTAAGGCATCTTCCATCTTCAAAGCTGTCAGAAGCTGGTGGAATCTTATTAACGTTGCTGTCCCCTCTTGGCATTAAAGACTCTGTGGTTACATTGGATCCACCTGGATAACCCAAGTTACTCTCCCTGTTTTGAGGTCTAATGATGTGCAACCTGAATCCCCCCTTGCCATTTATCATAACATAGTCACACATTCTAAGGATTAGGACGTAGACGTGTTGGAGGGACCATTATTCTGCTTACCACAGTCCTGGTAGGGAGGAATGTGTGTCATGGCATGGGGAGACAAGTAGAAAAGGAATTCTGGGGGGAGACATGGATTGGAACTATCTAATTGTTACTAATCAATGTCACCCCAATAAATTTAACAAAAAAAAAAAAAAGACACGAATTGGGCAGCCCCTGTACAGGGTGACAGGCTGTGTTCTCACAAGAAAGAAATCCAGTGAGAGTTTCCCTAGAGTAGGGATGGATTTCCAATGAGACTTTACATTGGTGTCCATCATGGTTGTTAATATCCCATTTTGCATTGGTTTCTGTTTGCACATGTCTGTATTTTTCCATGAATCCCTAACATTTAATGAAAAATCCATTATTTAGCGTGGCTTTTTGTAATGAGGAAAGAGGGTGGGTGAAGCCACGTTCATGGCCTGGAGTAAAGCCAAGCTCAGACAGAACAACAGCTGCAAGATGAAGATGATTAAAAGTGAGTCACTGATTCTGGGTGGTGGGCACATAATGCGATGCATGGGTGATATGATGTGGACTTGTACATCTGGAAACTGTCTAATTGTTACCAATCAATGTCACCCCAAGCCAGGAGCACAGATTCACAGCAGGAGAGGACGGGGAGATTGCCTACTATTGCCACACCCGGCCAATCACCAAGTTCAGAGGAGGTATGCCTACGGCCATTCATTTCAATTAAACAGGAAGTGATCATTGATTTAACAAATACAAACAAATTTTTTCACCTACATTGGGCTCTGAGATCCAAAGGCAAGTAAGATTTTTTTTTTTCCAATCTGAAGGAGGAAACTGATGCGTATGTCTATTCTGGGACAAAGTATGCACAGAGAGATAATACACAGGGAGCATCTGACAGCACAATGAGAAACTTCCAAAGCAGATTGCACATGCCAAGGAAGGCTTTCTAGAAATGACGTTGGAGCTATGTATGGAAGTATGGCTTAGGAGGATGTGTACATACAGGGAGGAAGTTGGAAATTTCAGAAAGAGCAAATAGCAATGTGCAGTCCTAATATAGATACTAGAGATCTATGCCAATTTTATTTTTGTCACCAGTTAATTCTTTCTCACTTCTGTCATGGTGATGTAGAGTTCTCCCTCCTGCAGAAATGAATCCAATCTCATCCCATTGACTCCTGTCATCTCAGGGTCTCTCTGCTACAACAGTTTTTCTTTTTCCCATGTGAGTCTTCAGTCTTTTTATATCTTCTGAATCCTTCTTTTCTGTACTTAAACTCTCTGGTCTCCTATGTTTAATAATTTGGTGATATCTACCCCAATCCCATATCTCAATTCTGCTCCTTTCTCCTCTCTCTCTCCTTTCCTGCCCAACTTTTTAAAAATTCCCTACATGTTTCTCTATTTTAGGCTTTTCTATGTTCTAGCATCCTGTTTACCTCCAAGTCTTAGCTGAGTTCCAGTTGTTCCCGCAGGCCTGCCTAAAACTGCTTTCATTGAAGACCAACTTTTGAAATTGAATGTTTCTCAGTCATTGATTTCCTTAACTCCCGGACACATCTGACATGGTTGCTGATTTCCTTGGGGAACACTCTTCCTTTCTCTTCAGGGAAGATAAGATTCCCATCACTCACCTCCCTGATCAAGCATGCATCTATTTTCAGAATCCTCTTCCTCTACCTCTCCAATAAGTATCAAAGTTCTAATGTACAGTCATATGCACTTTTTAATTTAAAGATTATTGATTGAAATAGATTCCTTGTTTAAAAAGATATTGGAAGTGTGTCTTACAAGTCACTTTACAAGATTCAACCTAAGAAGGGTCCTTCAAATATACATGTGTCACTTGCAGGTGTGTCCAACCTTTTGGCTTCCCTGGGCCACATTGGAAGAAGAATCGCTTTGTGCCACACATGAAATACATTGACACTAATGACAGCTGATGACTTTTAAAAAAAGGTCGTTACAAAAAAATCTCATAATGATTCAAGAAAGTTTATAAATTCGGACCATTGGTTGGATGTTTGCTTTAGATTGCTGACAATGTAATTAGAAAAACAAGTGAAGCCTACAGAGATTACAAGTAGCTTTGTTATTTAAAACAGAGTATGGGAAATATGACAGTTTATGCTTGGCCCCGGATACATTTTCTTTCAAACATTTCTGTTACTGATCTTCTAGGAAAGCAAATATGCCAATTTGATTTGAAAAATTCTGTTCACTTGTGAGAAGAGGACCGTGCAGTGAAGAGGAGAGGGTAGAGAGTAATCATGGTTATGAAACTCACTTTGAAGTACATAATGAGTGGCATAAGAATAATCAAAAGTAATGTGCTAACAATATTTAAATACAACTCCTTTTATTTTGTTTAGTTAGGGGCAATATTTCAGAAGAAAAAAATTTAATTATCAACATCAAATGAATTGCCATCTTTACTTCCTCTCTAATGATTGAGGTTGTTTGGAATTTTGTTTGTTTGTTTGTTTGTTTTCTAATAGCAAGAATCCTTTTAAAAAGTCAAGAATATCTTTCCAGTATTGAGAAATATTTTACTACTTAGAAGGCTCTACCACAGCTCTCTACTCATACAGAGTGGTTTTGAAATAAGAGTTTATTTTCTTAAATAAAGCGCTTATACAGAGCAAGCCAAAACAAGTATCTATAGATTCAACAGATTAAATGGTCGAGGTCACTGGAACTCAAGAGTGAATAAATAGAGAAGCTGAACTTGGACACTGAAGCATTACTCTGATGGTGATAGTTTTTCCACATATGCTATAAAAACTTGATTTTGTAGACAGATCATTGTAGGTGGAGTCACAGTATTCAAATGTGTATTAGTGTTTATGTTGTTACTTAAATTCTACAAAACACAGTAGCAGTCACACTAAAAATAAGTGGCAGGTTGCCTAATTGATGTATTTCCCAAAATAAATTGGTATGTTACAATTATTTTGCAAAGGTCATCATTGTTTAATATTCTAGATAAACTCAATATGTTACCCCCCAAATTGGCTCTTTTGAATTTGAAAAATTATATTCTAACGTATCCTGTAAGTACGAGTTCTTTTTATGTCTGGCTCAAACTAAGACTTTTCTTCTGTGAAATATAGTTGAGTCAAATTTTAGATGAGGCCATGTTTCTGAAGTCAACTTGTGATGTGAAAAATTTCAAATAGTCAACATGGTCATTCAAAATTCCTTAAGTTGCCTATAAAATATAGTCCATGGTATTTCTAAGCCACATGAGAATATAATCTACTATCACTGGTATCCAATATAGTCAGTTTTCCTTCTGCCTTGGACCAGATTTTTGTTCTTTAAGGAACAAATAACATTATTTTCTTAAGTTTAAGAACATACTATAATAAAAATGTGTATATTGAAACATTAGAGCACAACTTGATGAGAGAGATGCTTATACCATGAGAGGCCCATAAAAGTATTGAGAAAACAATGAATAAAATCACTCAAAGTATTTTTATTTTGATCTACCTATATGGTATATGAGTTTGCTAGGGCTTCCATAACAAATGATTCATAGATTGGGCAGCTTAAACAACAGAAATTTATTTTCTCACAATTCTAAAGGCTAGAAATTCCTGATAGAGGTGATAGCAGGGTTGGTTTCTTCTGAGATCTTTCTTCTTGGCTTTTAGAGGACACTGGGGAAATTCTGTCAGGGTGAGCTTCCATGTAGGAGGCCCCCAGTTCAGCCCCTGGCTTACAGGGGCATACCTCCCATGCAGGAGGCCCCCAGCCCAATTCCTGCCCTGCATGGCCCTACATCCACCTGTGTGGAATGAAACCATGTCAAAAACTAATGACGTACAACTATAGAGACTGGTCTGGGCCCTCCCCATTCTCTCTCCTCTGCCTCTGTCTATCTTTGTCAAAACCAATAAAATAAATCTCTGAAAAAGAAAGTTTCAGTTTTGGACAACCTGTGTTTGAGGTTCTTGTAGATATCTATGTGATTAGGCATTCATTTTGGAATTTTTACAGAGATGACATGAAAGCCAAAGAACTAAGCTAAAAGGTGAATATACCTGGAGGAAAGCATATTCCGAGGCAGACCAACTCAAAGACTGTCAAGGTGAGGCAGAGCCAGGTTCCACAAAGGTGACTGAGAAGGGGTGGCCAGCGAGACAGAAGACAATCAAAAGCGAGGAGAGCCTTGGCATGGAGTGAAGAAAGTGTTTCAGGAAGGAAGGGATGGTCATATGTATAAAGAACTTCTTAGGCAAAGCATCGCTTATAAGTGAGGCAATACCTTCAAGACTGAGAATTGACCCACTAGATTCGGCCAAATGGAGGTCACTGGTGACCTTGAACAAACAGTTCTTAGAGCAAGAGTCAGGAGACAGATTGGAGTCTTTCTAAGAGAGAGTAAGAAAACAGAAATTGTAGACAAAGTGAGAATTCTTTTTGAGAGGTTGGCTGTACAGAGGACAAGAGAAATGGAAAATGGAGCTGAAGATGTAGAATCAAGGTGAGTTTTGGCCCGCTTTTGGAAGAGAAAGGAGACAATTACATTAGTGATATCTTGCAGCAGGGGAGAGGTGTTACGAAGCAGTATGCAAGGGTGGGAGTTGACCTTAGGACCCAGGAGGATCCATTGAGTTTAACTACAGGAAAGAATACAGATTACATGACTACAGACACCTGTTGGCAGATTGGAGTTTTTTCCCGAAATAAGAAACAAAGGCATCAATTGAGAATGAGGAGGAGGGTGGAGGTATTATAGGTTTTGTAGAGAGGAAAATGTTGTGAAGTAGTTATGAGGCTAGAAGACTGAATTGACTCAGAGAAATCTCACCAACTCTCCTCTTGGGCAAGTCAGGTACCTACCCAGGAGCTTCTCAGACTAATAAAACAATTTGGGGCCTTTTTGTAGAGTTTTGTTCTATTGCAACAAGCAAGGAATCAAAGTTAGTTTCCATTTTTCTGATTTAATCTTGAAACACAGCCAGTGCCTGACTAATGTAAATGTTCTTTGAATCAGTGAATGTATAATGTATATTCATTTGAATGGTCATTTCCAAACTTAAATAGCAACAGCCTTTGATGAAAGAAAAATAGTGTAGGTGTACAGTCCACGTTAAGGCATAGTTCTGTTTGAGAAGAGTGAATTTGTCTTTTTTCCGCTCCTGCATTCTGTTTTTTAAGTGTCTTAGGGGCATACCATATTAATTGTTTAGTCAATGGTGTTTTACAGGGTAAAGTTGTGATTTCCAAGTAGTGGTTCATAAAACTGAGATGGCTCTCTAAAATCTCAAAAACAAACAAACAAACAAACAGTCAATGAATCTCAATTTTTAAAGTAATTTCCTAAAAGTCTCTATTCTGTTGACAAATAGAATTGTTCTTAATAAGAATAATTCCATCCATCCCCAGCTATAGTCTTCTTATTAGGGAAATTAACTTGCTTACCCATTTTGATCATTTCTAACATAGTATCAAACAGAAGGGCATTATTTCCCCCACATTACAAAAACTGATTTAAACTTTGAAAATACGGTTAAGATGCCTTGAAAGAAATGATAAGTGATAAGAAAGACTTACTTACAAGTTAATCCACTTTCTAAAAAATAAGACATACATTTGTGTTGGACAACAAAATGGAATGCCTGAGAACACAAGAATACTGTGAAAAACCATCACTACCTTTGAAAAACGAAAACTGTCTGAGTTAGGGAAAAAAATTAATGCAGACCAGACCACTTACACCCTGAAATTAGTATAAACTTGAATTAAAACTTCGAGGTTGTTAGAGTACTTTTTTAAGTTGTACTGAAGTTGGAAAAATCTATTTCTAGCCCGGTGATTTATTCATATTCATTCTATGACTCACATTTATGATTAAATTTGGGACTCTGACTGGATAGGCATCTAGATATAAAGAGAGAAAAATCTCTTTATCATCATAAAAATGGAATTAAAAAACACCCAAATTAAAATGTGGAAAAATGAGCAACAATTAATATGCTATTTTATCCAAAATATGACAGGCAACCACTTACCTTTGTAAGGCCAACAAATGCTGTTTTTGTCACAAAATGTAGGCAGAATGTACTCTTTTCAAATGCCAACTTTATGTTTTGGAAAACCCAAAATATCAAAAAATAAAAATGTAAAACACCATTTTACCTCAAATAAAGAAAAAAACAATAGTTCCCAAATATATACACTTTACTTGCATTTCACAGTCACTTAGTCCAAGATTAAGGAAGTATACTAAGTTTTTATTGAGTTGAGAAATAAGAATCTGTAAAATTCCCTAGATTTTGTTACAAATATATGGTACATATTTATTATTTTTGGCTTTGAAGACACCCCTCAAAAATTCTTTGTCGTTAAGAATTTTTTTCTCAGTTGTTATAAAGAGAATATCAATGCTGAAACTCAGAAACCAATTCTTATTTGTTTTAGTGCATGTCTAGTATCACAGAGGTTTTCTAGTTAATATTTAAACACATTAATAAATATTTAAACAGCAGAGTACTTGTGCTAGGCAAATTCTAACTAAAGTGAGATGGAAACTATGTACTGTAAATTAGGGATTCTCATATTTAAAGTTTCTTGATATGTGAGTGTGTGTGTGTTATCACTTTGGTCTATTCAATGTAATTTCCAGATTAATTTTGGTTCTGAGTTAAACAAGCAAGAAAACTAGTTGAAAATTGAAAATTAAAGTGGTTCTTCCCTGAACTTTTGTTTAACTCTATGCTTTAGAACAAAATAAAATTTCAAGAGGAACGTAAAATCCTTTTCTAATCCAAATTCTTAGCATTGATATTTAAGCTTGCTTTTGTTTATTTATTTTGGGCTTATCTCAGATAATCGATTAATATCTTACCCTTAAACATACAGCTTAGAGTCTTCCGAGTATAAATATTGGCAAGCAAAGTGCTTTGCAATCCTGCTGGCTGTCTTCATGACAAATATCAAAAGTGGAAGTAATCAGGTTAGAATTTTATGAGATAGTTACAAGGTCCCCATGTACCAGTCAGTCCCACAAGGAATCTCTATTTTTATGACAAAAAATGTTGCAAATTTAGCTCAGTAGGTATGTAAATTTCAATTGGTAGATAAGGACAAAAAGAATGTGGGCTTGGATTAGATGTGATCTTTTGAAATCAGTATGGTTCTAGCACAGAACTGTTCCCATAAAATATTGGAAGAGGGGAAGCCAGGATGGCTCCGTGGGTTAAGTGCTCACTTTGCAGTGCTAGGGACCCAGGATTGAATCCTGGCCCCAGCCCTTGTGGACCCATATGCTGAAATGGGGAGCTCCCCCAGTTCAGTTCTCTCTCTGTCTCTGTATCTCTCTCTCTCTCTCTCTCTCTCTCTGTCAAAAACAATTAAAAAAAAAAAAATATATATATATACCGTTTCCCCGAAAATAAGACAGTATCTTATACCCTGTTTCCCCGAAAATAACACAGTGTCTTACCCTGTTTCCCCAAAAATAACACAGTGTCTTATATTAATTTTTGCTCCCAAAGATGCGCTAGGTCTTATTTTGGGAGGGATGCCTCATACGTATTTCAGCGAGAGGCAAAACTGTAAGTAGGTCTTATTTTCGGGGGATGTCTTACTTTCAGGGAAACATGTGTGTGTGTGTGTGTGTGTGTGTGTGTGTGTGTATTGGAAGAACCTAATGCACATTAAAGATGTTTGTCAGTGTATCAATCTACTGAAATGCTGTGAGGCTCTGTTCTTTTAAGGACATGAAATGATCTGCAATATGAATATATTATCAAATGAAGAAAAAAAGTAAGCAATATTGTGTATGTGACGCTATCTTTTTTTAATCTGGTTTCTATATGCTCATACATGAACAAAGGATACAACAGAAACTGTAAGAATAATTGTCCTCCTACAGGAAAACAAGAGGATTAAATGTAAGAAGTATTCTCATCTGTATATTCTTTTAAAATTTAAAATTTGGTTCTATATGCATATATTATCTATTTTAAAAATCGACACAGATGCCAGGAACCCAGCCCTGCTGAGTTGAAATTTCTGGAGTCTGGTTGAGGTATGTGAATTTGTAAAAGCCACAACTCCCGTTTGGCACTTACTACCTTCTCTTACAAGGTGTTCACATGAAAATAAAGCTTTTATTCCCCCCAACTACAGAAACACATGGGATGGGGATAGAAGAATCATATACTTCCTCTTGACAAAGGTAGAACAGAAATATAACTGCCACTCTACCATTACCTTATGCTACAATGAGGAAGTTTGGGAAATAAATTTCAATATAACAAGATTATAAGGTCACTAAAAATATTTTTTATTTTGCTGGCAAAATGTCAGTAACTGCTAACAACATAATATCCCTACTAACTTATATCTTTATGAAGGTCATAATGAATTAATTGACCCCTATACCAGCAAAGGCAAACAGTCAAGTCCAAAGCTAAGACTGTAGGCCTTGGGTATGTGTGGTTACCGGGTACAAGAGAAGTCACCCTACACTACAGAACGGTACCCAATCTCTGGGGTGATCGGTGTGGGGCAGCACCAAGCTTTCTCTTCTCTTGTTAGGTTCCCCAGGTAGATGCACTTGATTGAGTTATGCAGGGCATCCTTAAAGATCTGGTATCTCACCATTTTCTTCTTTGGGAAACAGGACTGCACATCATGCCCTTCACAGCCTCCAGGTGAACTCAGATCAGTACTTTGGGAGTGTTCTCCAAAATATCACAGGGTGCAGTATGGTAGTACACCCTAAATATTGTCTTCTCGTTCCATTGATCAGCCCCTTTGGAAGTGGTTCTAATACAGGAAGATACAGGATGCCCAGAAGGAAGCTTCAAAGGCCCCGCCTCCCCACGACAGCTACTGTACCTGCCTGAGAGTGGGGACCAGGTGGTCCCTTCAGGAGGTGGAGGCAATGCCACCCTCATCCTCTCACATGGGAGCGAAATGGAAGCAGCGCACTGGGCCTTTCCTAGACTGTTCAGAATGTGTGGTTCTAAATCCCACAGCTAAAGGTGCGTTATTTGGGCAATGAAAGGTGAGTCTGGTAGCTTTAGCTTTCGTGAAGGGGTGCAGAACCCTGCGTCCTCTTGCTGGTATTAGCCAGATGCTATTTGGTCATGTTAGTGAAAAGAGAACGGGGACTGCAAAGGGAGTTCACAGGGTCTCCATTCCTCATCTCGTACATATGGAAGCTCATTAAACTGAGGTTTGGCTCAATCTTTTCTTTAAATTGTGACAAGAACCTATGTCTGGAAAGAAACATGTACATGAATGTGGGGAAAATGTGGGGGCTTAGGAAATGAGGGTAAATACATTAGCTTTAAAAGAGATGAAGGGTTGTTGAATGACTACTAATCTGAATGCTTGCCAATGCGAGCTGGATAGAAGGTATGCATGTTTTTGTCTATCTGGTTCTTTAGCTATCAATGCACTAAAGACAGGAACATCTTATATTCTTCTGGGATTCCCTAGGCTAGAATGTATAGCACAAGCTTTGAGCGAAATTGGAAATGCCTTTAACTTTTTCTCGGGCATTTGGTTTAAGTAAGACCTGATGTCTACAGGTGAAAGAAGGCTTCCACTCCAGTGCAAGGGCTAGGCTGAGTTTGAGTGACTTCTCCCTCTAGCTTGTCACTTGCTCAACTTCTCTTCTCCTTCGTTGATTTATGACTGAAGATCGTGCCAAGCTGTGACAGGCAGAATTCTAAGATGGACCCCCCCAACCCACCCTTACACCCCCTCCAATGACCCACACCCTTCCTTGTATAATCCCCACCCTCTTCCCTTGAGTGTGGGTGAGACCTGGATCTTACTTCCCACCAATAGACTGTGGCTAATGTTTTCGGATATCACCCCTGAGACTGTTATATGGAAAAGGTGAAAGGATTTCGCAGATATAATTAAGGTTGATAATCAGTTGACTTTGAAGTTAATCAAAGGGGAAATTATCCTGGGTAGGTTTGATCTAATCACATAAGCTCTGTTAAAGAGGTTTTTTGAGAATTTCTTGACTACTAGCCTTTTTATTATTATTATTGTTTTTAATAGTAAGAGAGACAGAGAGAGAGACGGGGGCGGGGCAGAGCAGTCTTCATAGTTATACCTCATCAGTTTTCGACCTAGATTCACTCCACAGGTGGACACAGGTCTGCTCAGGGCAGGAACCGGGCAGGAACCCGACCAGGGACCTCCTCACATGGGAGGCAGGCCCCTGCAAGCTGGAGGCCTCTTACATGGGAAGTACACCCAGGTCGGGAGCCAAACCAGGAGCCTCCCGCATGCAAAGCTCGCCCCAGTGAGAACCAAACCGGGGGCCACACCCCAGTTCAGCATATGGGTCCACTCAGCCTGGGGCCGGGATACAAACCTCAGATTCCAGGGCTGCAAGAGAAGCACTCAACCCGCTGAGCCATCCTGGCTTCCCCTTGACTACTAGTCTTGAAGATGACTGCTATGGGGGATGGCCAGGATAGCTCAGCAGTTGAGCACTTGCCTCACAACCGCCAGGTCCAGGACTTGATCTCTGGCCCCGGCCCATGCAAACCCACATGCTGAACTGTGGCTGGCACAAGTGGTAACCGAGGCGAAGGTTCTCGCGCACCTGCTCTGTGCGGCCCCATGTCCACCTGTGTGGAAGGAAACCATGTCACAACTAATGACGTACAACTATGGAGACTGCTCTGGGTCCTCCCCTCTTCTCTCTCTCACCTTCTCTCAAACAACAATAAAATAAATCTTTAAAAAAGCAAATAAGAAAAATGCTGACTTCCCTAGCTGCCAGGAGATGTACGCTGCTGCCAGCAGCCACAGGAACTTGGAAAAGGACCCCGAGTACAGAGGAGATCCATGTCCTAATGATTCCTTGAGTGCAGCTCTATGAGACCCTGAACAGAGGGCCCAGGTAAGCTGGGCCTGGACTCCTCAGTTATGGAAAATTGAGATAGTAAAAGCACGTTCTTTGAAGCCACTGAGTTTATGGACATTTATTATAAACTGTAAAAGTGAATACACAAACCAATGGAATACTACGGGTAATTCTAGTAGCTTTGTATCATTATATTATGCTTCTACATCTCTATATTTTCATATGCTTCTTGTGTGCTGAACTCCTCTTTGCTTCTTTTGTGTGTCTCTTCCCTTAGCACATAAGTATTCCTTCAATGTTCTTTGAATGAATAAATTAATGGATGAATTCCTTTTCGTAGTACCCTGGTTCATTTTTATGCTCAGTCCTTCTTTAAGAAACTGTTTTTCTGAATTTCCTACTTCTTTTCCTTCCTCTGACTGTTCCCAAGTGAAGAATAAGTTGTATTCATTAACTAGCCATGTTTTTGGTTATAATTAGCAAGCATTAGCATTGCAAAGTCTAGTGTAAGTTAATTCCCTTGACTTTGGGAGTCCATGTGAGCTATTCAAGTTAATGTTATCTTTCTTTATATTCAATCATAAAGACATCCTTCCTTTGAGATGCCATCACCTGTCACTTAGCAATTGTTAGGACGTTCTCAAAATGCATTTCCCATAGAAATTGTCCAATTACAAGTACTATAAGACACAATTACATTATACATTCTGTCACTTAGAAAAAACTGGGCCAGTCATGGCTCATTGTTGTAAGTGGAGGAAAATAAATCAATTCTGCCTTTAAGAAAGAAATGTGTTGGAAACCTATTTGGCAGCTGACAGCATAAATGAAGGATAGAGAATTTGGCTTGGAAAATAGGTAGGAACCAGGAAAATGTGTGTTGGGGGACAGGGCAGGGGGTAGAGTTAGAACTGCAGCTAAAGAGACGACTTCCTTTTATTATTTTTTTAAATTGATTTTATTGTTTTGACAGAGAGAGAAAGGAGAGAGAGAGAGAGAGAAGGGTGAGAGCCCAGAGCAGTCTCCATAGTTGTACATCATTAGTTTTTCTACATGGCTTCCTTCCACACAGGTGGGTGGGGGCTGCACAGGGCAGGAACTGGTCCAGGGGCCTCCTGCATGGGAGGTACACCCCCGTGAGCTGAGGGCTGAACTGGGGGCCTCCCACATGGGAAGCACACCCCAGTTCAACATATAGGTCCGAGTGGGCCAGGGCTGAGATTCGATCATGGGTCCCTAGGGCTGCAAAGTGAGTGCTTAACCCACTGAGCCATCCTGGCTTCCCCAAGAGGTGACTTTCAAGTAGCCATTGCAGGGGGTTGCTACATCCTTGACTTGACACTGGACACTACTCACGAAGCCCTACCATCCTCACCCTTTCTTCCCTCCACACCACTCCTACCCCCAGAAGGAATTCTAATTTTTTTGCCACACTAGCTAAAGATTCAGTGGGTCTAAGGGAGCATCTGAATGACACAGTTCATTTTATGGATTAAAGGGAGTAAGTATCTGGCATTTTTGGTTTCTATAGCAGTAGGCGGCGCTTGACTCCTCACCAAGACACAATGGCCAGTACCGCAAACATGGGGTTCAGATAGCAGGCTGCCTCTGCCCAAAATCACAACTGCTGACGTGTCCAGTACAACGTGTTGGTGTTTTCTTGAAGTAGGCTTAGTTAGATGGTATCGTTGAAACAACAGGTGCAACAGATACACGAGTTTCAAGAAAGACTTGAAATATGTGCAAAGAAACCTGAACGTCAAAGTAAGAGTATTTAATGGCCAAGTATGCAGCCACTTTAGGCAATAGTTACACAAAGACGGAGATAGCACAACATGGTACAGGAGACGTCTTGTCTTCCCAGGACATGCCATTCGTATGTGCAGTTGTGGATAATTCCATTTAATTAAATGAGGATTCTGCAATGTTCAAGAAATGTGATTGCCATTCTCAAGGTTGTTGTTGTTTTTTCTT
The DNA here is from genome assembly GCA_004027555.1 of Craseonycteris thonglongyai. Lineage (NCBI taxonomy): Eukaryota > Metazoa > Chordata > Mammalia > Chiroptera > Craseonycteridae > Craseonycteris > Craseonycteris thonglongyai. Next base: position 34,989 of record PVKE010003716.1, on the reverse strand, counting down.
TCCCCAATGTCTCCTTCTTAGTCTAACTCTTGTACAGGTTCTGGCTACAGAACTTTCTGCTCATCACATGCAGGTAATTGGTTCAAGCAAACACAATAGGTTCATGATCATTTACTTCAAATTCCTGTGAAGCAAAGGTAAAGGAAAGGTCGAGTTTTTAGTACGTTTATTAAGTAGGCTGGAACTTGAGGGCTATGTTGTCAGTTAATTCTACTTGAATCTTTCTATGTCAAAGCCTCTATCAAATGTCACTTTCTCTGTGAAAATTTACTTCGTTTTCTCAGACTTCCATTTCTTCACCCTCTGACTTCCAGTAATTTGTAACTACATTTGCTTACTAACATCTCATATAGCATATTGCATTGTCTGTATTTCTGATTCTCCACTAGACTGTAAACCGTACCAGAGCAAAGACTAGCTTTTTTTCAGGCAGAGTTAGGCGTTCCTTGTTCCTCGTTTCCTTGTTACCTTGTACACTATGTCATTGTTTCTATAGCTGATTCCCCCCCAATCTGTAGGCTTTTGGGGGGATAGAAATCATTTGTTTTTCTTGCCTTTGTCCATGGTTCTGAAATTTGAAAGTGCTCATAGGGTGCGATCATTGGGTTGTCCTAAGTGGACATGACATAAACAAGATGTATGCTGCATTCCCATTTATTTGGCCAAATTAAGAATACTTTTGGAATTTCAATGAATTTGTGTGCATGTGCGTGGACGTGTGTATGTGTACAAGCATAGACTTCAGTTTTTTGAGAGTTGATTTTAACATGCCATCTGAAAAAGTTAGCATTATATCGCTTACTCTTAAAAAAATAATAAATCTGAGGATCGAGTATCTGCTCTGAACATAAGAAAGCATATCCTCTTCATCTGTTATTGATCTCCTGACTAAGATCTGCGTAAGCAAGTGCTAACTGAACACCACAATGTACCTTTTAAAATTCATTTTGAATAGTGTTGGTAAATGAGGCAGTGTCTCAAAATACATTCCCCTCTTCCATCAGCAGCATGTGCCAGAACTAAGACACCAGTCTAGGAATCAGAAGACCTGATAGCTTTGTTTTTTATGCAATACATATTTGCTGAGGTATTATGGCAGGCACAAGACTTAACAGGACCCTATAGCTGATGCACGCTGATGAAAAGTCACTCACCCACTTTGAGACTAGGTTTCTGTCTTTTTAGAATGGATATAGAGTTTGTCCAGCCTTGTCTTATAGCACAGTTAGTGAGACCCAAATGAAACACAAGTGATTTTCTTACGGTAAAGCAGTTACCGTAATAAGTTATTATATATAGTACATTATCAATTACAACACACACATAATAGCTGGCACAATAAAATTATATGTATTAAATACACTGTGGTTACCTCTAAAGACCAGTCCCTTACTTCCATAACTTCATTGCTACCAAAATATTATAACTTATAACAACATCATCTATTTGAATTGTACTTTACCATTTTCAGAGCACTTTAAGATAATTCATGATTGATCATTTCAACAACGGAATTGGTGGAATTACATTCTTTGGTTTATATTTTTATGCATGCATTTCTAGGGCTCTATTTTTCTACATGCGAATTTCTAAAACCTGGAGGTAAATTAGCTTTTGAATGGCACTTGGCAAAGAAAGAAATTTTGATTCAATGTATTTCTATCACAATTTTTTGAGGATCTCAATAGTGATAAATGATAACTGAGAGACATAAAGAGCTGTCAGATCAGTTTTATCTCTAGTTTTTACAAAATGTTTGGTGACAATTGAAGTCTATAGATGTGGGTCTCAACATTTTTGGTCCTAGGACTGCTTAAAAATTATTGAGGGGGAAGCCAGGATGGCTCAGCAGGTTAAGCACTTGCTTTGCAGCCCCAGGGACTAAGGATCAAGTCAGTCCTGGCCCTGGCCTGTGTGGACCCATATGCTGAATTGGCGTGTGCTTCCCATGCAGGAGGCCCCCAGCTTGGTTTTGGCCTCCTAGTTCAGCCCCTGATTTGAGGGGTTGTGCCTTCCAAGCGAGAGGCCCCCGCCCAGTTACTGCCTTGCATGGCCCCCACCCACCTGTGTGAAATGAAACCATGTCGAAAACTGATGACGTACAACTATGGAGACTGCTCTGGGCCCTCCCCACTCTGTGTTTCTCTGCCTCTGTCTCTCTCTGTCTCTGTCAAAAACAATAAAATAAATCTTTAAAAAAATATTGAGGACCCCAATGATATTTTATGTCTGAAAGTTTTATCTACCATTCTTTATTTTATTAGAGGTTTAAACTGATAAATTTCAAAAAATATTTACTTATTTCATTTAAAAACAAGAAAACTTACATTTTAACGTAAACATTACTTTTATGAAAAATAACTTTTTCCAAATTAAAAAAAAAAAAAGGATTAGCAAGAAGACATGTTGACATTTGTGCAGATCTCTAATGTCTGGTTTAACTGAAGACAATGGAATTCTCTAATCCACATCTGCATTCTATGTTATCACACAGGCAACATCCTTTTTAAAGTAGTATGGTGTGCATAAGTGTGCTACTGTTATGTTAAAATACTTACGATTTTGTAATAAAAATTTGGTATAGATTACCAGCTCATAAAGAAGGGGCATTACTTCTGCCAGGCCCTGTATATTGTTACGGTTGCGGTACATGAGGAAAATCTGGTTTCATACCAATGTATACTTGTACGTATTTGGAAGAGAGAGCATCTTGCTGACCCCCTGAAAAGTTTTCTGAGGACCTCCAGGAATCCATCAACCATGCTTAGGAATGGCTCATCTGTGGTGCAGGGAGTTTCAATGCAGAAGTTCAAAGTCAAGCAGAGCTTCTACCTGGATCCAAGGCGGTTCAGTCCATTCTGGTCGTGTGTCCTCAGGCAATTACTCAAATGATAAGCATCGTCTTCTTCCATTGTGAAAAGAGTGTAATAATTCCAGCTTCATGGGGTTGCTGTAAAGATTCGATTAAAGTGTAGTAAAGTGCTCAGCACAGGTTCTGGCACATACACGTAGTACGTGTACAAAAAAGAGCTGTCTCGAATGTATCGTAGACTGTGTTCTGTGGAAGGCCTAGAATAGCCATCACAACTCACCGGACAGTAAGGCCACTCTAAGGGAGCAGGTTCCGAAATTGAAATCAACAGGATCTAACTTTAAAACATGCTATCCTATTGTCACTTATATAGGATTTATTTCCAGTGAGTATGACAGCACAATTAGAAAGCTATGGTAGATTTGAAAAGAACCATTTAATCACATTTAAAAATTGTGTTGTTCTTGATGAAAAACAGACCAAATTAATACTGAGATACGTCTCATTTTATAAGATGATATTGAACATACTAAATATACTAAAAAAATGTTCTGAATGCCTAGAAAATAGAATTTTTAAATTTTGTTTTTATTTTTTGTTGAGAAATTCATTTCAATGACACTTATGAAACATCCAATAAGTGTAAAATAAACATCACTGTGCAAATTTAAATATGAATAGCATTTCAGCCTATTCATTTTTTTCCTCTTGTTTTGTTTCTAATTGTGAATAGTATCACTTGTCCAAAAATATGAAAGACATTTACATCTGAACTGTGTGTCTTTTCTACTAACCAAGCAAGAGAGAACACAAATAATCACTAAGGCTCTGAAACTAGTGGTAATTGCCCAGGATTAACTAAAGTTCTTTTGTACACAATTTGATATATGAAACTATTACAGAATCATCAGTGGAACAATCCCTTCTTAGATTGTCAGATTTTGTAAACTGACCTATGTAACTCTGTATATGTTCTAGCCTCAGAGTATTCAATCCCAGCTGAATAATTCTTCTTGGTGCTCATCAACGTTTTAACTTCTCAATTTATAGATCACAGGAAAGCCCTGGTGATAATAATAGGAAGAAGATGTACATGTTTATTATGTACTTACTTTTTGCCTTATAGTGTCCTAAATAGTTGACACTTGCTTAATCATTTAATCATGAAAATAAACCTATATTATTATTCTTATTTTATGATGACAGAACTGACCCAAGCGACATAGATCAGTAAAAGTCATGTCAAAACAACAGAATATTCCCTAAATATTTAAATCAATGGGCACTTAATTGAAAGAACTGGTTATATAGGTGACAAAAGAGCTGAGAAGTGAAAGATAGTGGGTTAAGCCAGAGTTTAGCAACAGCAAGAACTCATCATGATTCTTCAGTTGGAGGAATGATAGGAGGAGGCAAGATTTCCAGCAGGACCTTGAACCAGGGCTGGCCAGTCTGGTAAGAGCTGGAGCCCTCAAAGAAATATAGCCAAAGGAGATGCCACCCAAAGGGAGAGGAAGTAGGAGAAAGAGAAAGAGAAATAGCCTGGCTTCTCCTAATACCACCCCTACACCTCTCATTGGCAAATCTATTCTGAAGCCAGCTGACTTGAAAACACAGACTATGCAGGAATAGTCTTTTCTGTGATTCATAGCAAAACAGTAGAAGTGAAAAGAATTTCCCTGAGAGCAAACAGGCAAGCATTGTGCAAAAAGGCTTCAGTTGCTTAAGATCAGAAAGCAAACAGTTCCTGGGTTGTTCTTTGGAATTTGTATATGTGGAACTATCACAGAACCTCCATGTGGAAGACAGAGATCTTGGGAAGTGACATTAATTTATGTATTTTTCTCTGTCCATATATGTACCGTAATAGGATAATTTCAGGGAAATATGTGCCTACCAGTATGGAAGAGGAAGAAAGGTAAGAATGAGAAAGGGTCTGTCTGGGGACTATAAGCCATTTTCATTGCCAGAGTATGCTTTTGGGTATGTTCAAGGTGGGTGGAGCCAGTAATGCATGCACAAAATCTCCTCCACTTTTGTGCTTGCTCTCAGTTGATATAGTTTTGTTTTGTTTGTTTTATCCAGCTAGATCATTCTCTAAAAGTAGACTTGCAAAAAAAAAAAAAAATAGTTCATATTAAACTAGATTCCTATTTCAGAACTCTTTCCCCCAAAATTACTCAATTGGAAATGTCAGTATTGGCAGAACATGCAAAGGTGCTATCTATGTTTGCAGGGGTGTCTATCCTTTTGGCTTCCCTGGGCCACCTTGGAAGGAGAAGAACTGTCTTGGGCCACACAGAAAATACACTAATACTAGTGATAGCTGATAAGCTACAGGTCACAAAAAATTCTCATATTGTTTCAAGGAAGTTTATGAATTTGTGTTGGGCTGCATTCAAAGCCATCCTGAGCGGCATGCAGCCTGAGGGCTGGACAAACTTGCTAAGGTGTTAATGCATCTCTTACCAATATAATAGGTTATGGGATGGAGTAAATAAAAGGATAGTTAGTGGCACATAGGTATGAAGTGTAGGATTACATAGATTAAATATGACTGTTAGGAACTGAGTTATGTTCTCCCAAAATTCATATTTTGAAGTCTCTAGTACCTCAGAATATCACTATATTTGTATGTCAGGTCTTTAGTTGGGTGATTAAGTTAAAATGAGGCTGTTGGAGTATGGCCCTAATCCAGGGGTCTCCAAACTATGGCCCACGGGCCGGATGCGGCCCACGAGGCCCTCTCATCCGGCCTATGGAGACCTTTTTATCTGAATAAAATAATATTAAATAAATAATTAAAAACAACATCTATGTTTTGATTCTTTTTTATTTGGACCTCGAGTGTGTAGTCGGCCCCCAAACTGCTGTTTGATAGTTAATGAGGCCCGCGGGCTGAAAAGTTTGGAGACCCCTGCCCTAATCCAACATGACTGGCATCCTTATAAAATAGGAAGAGACAGCAGGGAAATACATCCACAACGGATCAACCATATGTGAAGAGGCAGCAAGAGTGGTACTTCCCAGCTAAGGGGAAAAGCTGCAGGAGAAACCAACCACCTTTATCTTTGACTTCCAGACTGCAGACTGTGCGAAAACAAATTCCTGTTATTTAAGCCACCCAGTCCCTGATATTTTGTTATGGCTTCCCTAGCAAATTAAGAAGGAATACTTCAAGACTCTCAATGCACAAGGCACCACTGACTGCAGCAGATGCTCATAATGATATGCTTTGTCGTATAAGACAATATGGCTGCCAGAATTACAAAGCTGTCCAATTGGAATGAGAGGTTAGAGTTGGATAAGCACTGCACTGGACAAGCATAAACAAACGATTTTGTCTCCTCTTCTACCGCTGCCTGCTTAATTCAATAAGCATTTTATTGTGCATGTATCAGGCAGATAGTACTCTTACAGTTTCTAATCTATGAATGCCCTATCACTGAACGGTACCATTGTGACATCATAGAAGGCTCCTCTTTGAATAATTGCTTACTTATTGGGGGGAGGGGGATTATCCCAGAATGTCACTACACCCACCAAAACAAGGAAAGTAATTCTTATTCTTTGAAGTAGATTTAAGAACCACTCTTTTGTCATGGAAATTGCTATCCTAGGAATTGAATGTTTCTCTCTTATTCTTGTCTTACAAATGGATGTTAGTAACATATTACATTTGGGGTGTCCAGAAATAGATTTTCAAACCCTTTCTAAACAAAGAGAAATGAATAATCAAGATACAATAATACCAATTTCCTCGGCACACATACAAGTCACAGTATTGAATATTTTTAGAAACATCATTTTGATCCAAAATAAAAAAATAAACTTGTTGCTAAAAACTAAATTTTACATTTTATAAGAAGTCTATCTCTTTATGTGTTTACCTTAATGTCAACAATCCAGAGGAAAGCAGCCACTTAGGAATTATTAAATAGTATCCCGAGGCTATATTAGTCTAACAACTAGACGTGAGTATAAGGCTCGCTTCTGAATAGCAACACTGACATTGGGGCATGTTTTTAAAATTAATTGGGATATCTGGCAATGTGTCTTATGTGCAAATTTATCTCAAATTCTCAGTGTTTCATCTTTTATTCATTCCAATGGTACGCTTTATAAAAAAAGAATGCATATAAGGAAACTTAAAATTTTCTCCTTAAAGTTCTACAAAATAACAAGGTTAAAGAATATTAAACAGGAAATCATCAGAAATAAGCAGCGAATGAAGGATCAAAGTGGGCAAGTATGACTACCCCATAAAGATCTTTATTTGATGACTATCTAGTAAGTCAGGGCATGATCATTTTCGTGTGTGTGGAACTAAAAACTTAATTCAAAGGAAGATCTTTTGCCAGATTCTTGAAACTAATCTTTAGTATCTGGCAACGTATTTTTTAACCACAGTACTCGATTTTTATGTTAAATTTAAATCCAAATGGCACAAACCAGGTAGATTTTGTTTTAAAAATCTATAATATAGAGAAACATGAAGTTGGTATGTTGGAAAGAACTTTGATCTACAAGTGAGGGAAAATGCGTTCTACTATGCCTTCTTTGAAAAGTCATCCTTGTGGGGTTTCAGTGTTTTAAGAAAAAAAAATGTGCATTCTATCAGAACCATTGCATTATTCCTAAAATCCTGGGTTTCCTACCATCTCACAACTTTTCAAATTCTTCTGGCAAAGACACAGGAGGAGATCAATCAAATGAAATTTGTAATTTGTCAAAATCAAATGAGCAAAAAATATGAAGATTTGAGGGAAAGATCTCAAAACGTGGTTAAAGACGTCTGAGGTGCAAAGATGGTAAAGTGCACAGATTTGTTACAAAACCTTAAGCATTACTTGATACGTGATTATTAAATAAACGCAGACATTTTAATGAGCATTTACCAAATTTGCTTTTCTTGCCAACAGATTAAAAAATTACGTCCAGATGTGCATGTATATATTGCACTTGTGAGAGTATGCACTGATTATTCCGCCCCTCCCACCACAGGTCAGCTCCTGAAACTCAGGATAGAGATTGCTTTCCTAATGTTCGGTTTCCCTTATAATTCCATATATTTTCAAGTATTCTATGCAGGTGGTTAATGGATAGTTTGGCAACTGGAATATTAGAATTAAGTACCATCTCTGGGCAGTGATACTTCTGTAACGTCTGTTGCACAGACCATAATTCATTTATATAAAATCATCGGGAAATAAACATTATTTCTCCGGAGTCGAGCAGTGACTGGCACATGAATGAATGAATGAATGAATGAAGTAGACGGCGAATGTCACTAATCGTTCATGCAATGATTCGTTAAGGAGAAAAGTGCATTCCAGCCTAAGGTCTTCTAACAGCCCTTTTGCTTTTACATCACTCTTGACTTTGGCCTTCGGGCAAAGTTGATGGCTTGTGAAATTCCTAGAAAGGCGAGGGCAGAGGACCGCAGACTAAGAAGTCGGGATTCGGGACCCAAGGCGGTGTGGGGCACTTACGAGGTCGAGAGAGAAATGTTTCGTCTTGGAAGAGTTGGGAGAGCCGGTGATCCGACCAGTGCTGGGGGACATGGGGAGGAAAGCAGCCCTCCGGCCTCGGCTTGGAGTTTCGCGGAGCGAAGTCCTCACGTCGCGTAACCTGCCGCAGAGGCGGCTCCAAGGCCCAGCTACCCGGGCGGGGCGGGGCGGGGCGGGGCCGGGGCAAAGGGGCGGGGCCCTGCGGAGGTGGGGCCGGGTTGAGGGGCGGGGCTTGTGTGGGAGCGGGGCCCTGCGGGGGCGGGGTCTAGGCTGGGGGCGGGGCTGTGAGAGGCGGGGGCAGAACTGGGCGGGGCCGAGGCTGGGGGCGGGGCCCAGAGGCGGCTCGTCTCACCCCGCCCCGCCGGCCTGCGGGTCATAATGTAGGGTTAGGGAGGCCGGCGGGCGGGGCTCTAAGGGGGCGGAGCCGCCAGGCGGGGGAGGTGACGGGGGCTGGGGGGAGGGGAGGGGAGGAGGACCCTAGCAGGGAGGAGGACTCCAGGAGGGAGGAGGACAGCGCCATTCTGGCCAGCCGCTCCCTCCGCTCCCGCTCCGTTCTCCGCAGTGGCCCCGGAGCGCCAGCGAAGGACCGCGCGCGCGCGTGACGCGGCCCGGCTGGCTCGCGCCCTCCCGCTCGGGGCCGGGGCCGGGGCCGCGGCCGAGCCACCGCGCGGAGGCGGGCGCCGCACGGAGCTGTAGGGGGTCGCCGCGGTGGCCCTCGCTGCCCGCGCGCCTCGCCGCCAGCCCCGCGGTGCCAGCGCGCGCCTGCCGCCATCGCCTGCGCGCCTGGCTGGCCGGGGCGCTGTCCTCCCCGGCCGTCCGCGCCGCTCCCTGGAGCTCGGCGGAGCGCGGCCGCCAGGGCCGGCGGAGGCGCGAGCAGCCGGACGCCGCCGCCGCGGGGGGCGCCGCGGGGGCCATGACCGTGGAGCAGAATGTGCTGCAGCAGAACGCGGCGCAGAAGGTGAGGCGAGCCCGCCCGCCAGCGCGGCCCGGCCCCGCTCCTCCTTCCGACGTGCTGCACCCCGCCTCGGCCTCCCCAGCTCCCCCGCCCCGGGCCTCCGCTACCGGCCGCCCCTGCCGCCGCCGTCCTCGGGGGGCATCGCGCCCGGTGCCCGGCTCCGCGTGGGAAGCGCGATGTAGTTAGTGGGTTTCAACCCACTTCCTTTTGCCGATTGTTTTCCGGTTGCCAACGGTGCCGGGTTTAATGGGGAGCGACCCTCACTTGCCTATACTCCTTCATAAGGGCTTCTTAAACTTTATCTTCCTCCTCCAGAGAAGAAAGACTCGCCAGTTTGCCCTTCTTGCTGAACACAGTTTGTTATGTCTCCGGTAGGAATGTGCCCACAGGCCTGTTATTTTGCAAAAGGGTCTCTTCTCCAGAATTAAATTGCCTGCCTGGCGGGCCAGGTAACGTGTGCCAGGTGGGCTCGATGTACAAGGAGAGCGTGTGGTTGGTTCCTTTTTCTCGTTCTGTTTCTTTTCTTTCTCTTTTTTCTGACTATAGACACTGCCCCTTAAGAAGCGAAACCGTGTATATTCCAGGAATCTTTTGTCCCCTAAGTTTGACCTTGTTCCATCGTTCACCCTTTTACTCTTGCCTCAGTCACACATTCTAAGGGTCACTCAAGTAAAGAAGAAAAAAAGAAATTATGTGAAGCATCAGATCTTTTCTTGTGAGTAGTTGAGAGATGCTCCTTTTATTCTAGATTTTACTTTCAGAATCTCAAGTGCATAATCATGGCTTGAACTATATCCTGAAGAGTAGTTGGCTATGACGTGTGTTGAGAGTGAGTGAGTGAGAGAGAGAGATGGAGATGGAGAAAAGCGTTTTTGCTTTAATCGTGTTAGAATTATGGGGGCAACTAGGGTTTACTGTCAGTAGCTGCCAAAGCAGTGTTTGGTTTATCTGGGTGAGTAATGAATGCCCCGCCCTGTTATAGTTTTGGCATAGTTACAGCCTACCTGCCCTTGGATATAGAATAAGGCCTTCTGTCCTAAAATGGATGATACATATATTCATATTCACAGCCTGCTAAATCTTTGCTTTGAAATTATTTTTATAATTTTATGATAGTACTTGAGGTAATTGAAGATGCTCAGGAATTTCGGAAAGCAAGGATAGTGCATTGTTATTTTAGGCACTTTGAGAAAGTTGTCTTGGAACGCTTGTGTGTTAGTTAATACTCAGAACAGGATGTGTTGGTCATATGTATACTAAGAAATATTTAATAGGTTTGGTATTGTGTGTTCATATCATAGTTCATTTCAGTGTTGAATATTAGAGCTTACTTCAAAGGGGGTAATGTAGCTAATATTTTTCACATTTCGTGAATTTGAACAACATCAAGAAGTTTGTTTTTCTAATTGATTTTGACCTAAGTACTTCTTTAGCATAGAATGCACAAAGTTGTCAGATAAAGAATCAAATTACTGAAAGCGATCTTGGCCATCAAGTTCAATATCCTAGTTTAATGAACCCTCTCCTTATATAAAGGGAGTCGTTGATTTAGATTATACCAGTATGTTGCTGTTTTTAGGGTGTGTATGTCAGATCACTTTATTGATATTGGGGAAATTTTTTTAGTGCTACAATTTACTTTTATACTGCTGTAATGCTATTTGTGTGTGTTTTAAAGAAACAATGTTTTTGTTTCATGTATTAATGTACTGTTACTTTGTTACTCAGATTAAACCTATTTAAAAATATTTATAAGGGTATAAATACTTTGTACCATCTACTTCAAATAAATTGATACATTTAAGTCCACCAAACCAGTAACTAGGAAGTGGACTTCAAACTAAGTAACTTCAAACTAAGTAACTAGGAAGTAAATGTCATACTTTAGAAGAAACAAAAGTGAAACTCTGTTTTCACTTCGAAACTTTAAGAATTATCAGTAAAATGAGAGTTGTTTAGTGCATACTGCAAATCCAAAATTTTATTCTATTTTTTTCTCTCCTAAAAACATTTTGTGTGTATGGGCATGTATAGCATGAGTTTTATGTAAATAGCTGTATCTGGTTATTGAAACAGTTTCCTATACTTTCAAGATTTTTTATTTCAGAAGAATGTGTGATTGGTGGTAATTTTTTTTTTTTTTTTTTTAGAAGCTGTACAACACACAACTTTCATAGATCTTTTGTTGCCTACAAAGTAGCTTCTCACAATATAAATTAAAGGCCTCTTTTTCTCTGATATTTTCTTTGATTGATTGCTGAAGTTTGGCCACAGCAGAGCTATGAGATGTAGTAAAACTGCAAAAGAGCTGCTTTTCTGATCTTTCAATGATATGGGGGAGGTAGAGTTGGAGGCAGATCAGGTACTGTTAAATCTTCATAGTTTGGTCTTGAACATGGATCTTCAGCCTTTGTGCTTACTGTTTTCAAGGGTAAGATCGTTAGAGCTCAGAAATTTAATCCAGAGATTCAGTTCTCAAGTGAGGATTAGGGACCAAACTAATTTATAGAGTGAAGTGAGCTGAATACTATTTACATTAAATGCCCCCTTCTGAGTTGAATAAAATGTAAGGTTCATAAGGATGGGTATTTTGCCTATGTCGTTTCACCCCGGGGCTTAAAATAGTTCCTTGCACATAGTAGGCCTATTGCAGTAAATATTTGATGAAGGAAGGAAGTGAGTGTTTTCTAAAATGAATGCAAGTGGAGTAGTTTAGTTCCCTAACTGAATCTCACGATTTAACATTATTAAGAGACAATGAAAGCTTGAGATTGGACAATTGTTGAAATTTTAAAAATCATTGATTTTTAATTCTGATGCCTTGTCTAGAGAATATGATTTGTAATAGTTTTAGAAACTTATTGAGATTTTCTTATGACTAAATACATGAGGTTTTAATGAGCATATGAAAAGGATGTATATTTGAAAGTTACATAGTTCTATAAATGAACACTTACAGTGTGATTTGAATATTTAATGTTTCTTTATTTCTTAGATTCTGAGAGATATTGATGTCTTTTAATGTAATTTCATCAAATTCTCTTTGTATTTCTGATGGCTCCAATCCAAACTTTGTGTGTATTTGCTAGTTTTTAGTAGGATTTCATTATGTACATATATGGAGATAACTGATAAATTTAATTTTTTTAGTGTCATCTGAATTTCCATTTATTAGTCATGTTATCCCCATTCAGTCTTGGTGGATTGATCAAGTTTTCATTGTATTACCTCCCCTACCCTTGCTTGTATATCAGTGATTTGGAAATCTCTCTTTTCTGTTCTTTTAATATGTTAAAGTTGTATGTCATCAGTTTTAGATAGTTTCATTCCACACAGGTAGGCAGGGTGGGGTCCCCATGAGCTGGGGGCCAAACTAGAGGCCTCCCACGTGGGAAGCTCACCCCAGTGAGAACTGAAGTGGGGGCTACACCCCAGTTGGTCTGCACAGGGCCGGAAGCCAGGATTCAATCCTATCCTCCTACCCCTGGGTTGCAAAGGGAGTGCTTAACCCGCTGAGCCATCCCGGCTTCCCCTAATTTTAAACAAGTATATCTGAACACCTGTTTTTCTGAGCGTGTGAAACATCAATAATTATTTTTCCATCCTTCCCTCTGCCACCAATAAGACAAGAGTTTTAGTATATTTTCATTTATAACATTTTTAATTTTATAGGTTAATGTAGAATTATAATTCTAAGTGATGCCCTTTTAAATTTCTTAGTCTATCTTACATTAAAAATGTTAATTGTGTTACAGACACATTAGTAGCCAATTAGTTTTTTTTAATTTATTTACTTTTAAATATATATATATATATTAAAAATATATATATATATATAT
>PVKE010003716.1:0-21773 GCA_004027555.1 Craseonycteris thonglongyai | reverse complement strand
ATCCAGAAATTTCACCTGTATGTATGTCTGTGTATCTTTTTAACAGCCTTGCCTAGGATTTTCAATCTGAAAACTTAGTGTTCTTCTCAGGAAAAGACAATATATATATATGTTTCCATTTACTGTTTTAAAAGATTTATTTTATTGTTTTTGGCAGAGAGAGAGAAGGGGGAGGGCCCAGAGCAGTCTCCATAGTTGTACCTTATCAATTTTTGACATGTTTTCATTCCACATAGGTGGGCAGGGGCCACTCAGGGTGGGAACTGGGCTGGGGGCCTCCTACATGGGAGGCACGCCCCTTCGAGTCAGGGGTTGAACCAGGGCATGAGAACTGAACTGGGGGCTTCCTGCATGGAAAGTGTACCCCAGTTCAGCATATGGGTCCGCATGGGCTGGGGCCCGGATTTGATCCTCAGTCCCCGGGGCTGCAAAATGAGGGCATGACCCCCTGAGCCATCCCTGCTTCCCAGTAATATATATTTTAAATCATTACTTCTGTTCATTTTTTTCTCCTGTAACTGTATTATTTGAATATTAATTTTATTTTATAATTTCTTTTCTCTCTGTCTTATATACTGAGATAACTTTTTAGTTTGAATGCCCAGATTAATATTTTCATAGTGCCAATTTTATATTTACTGCCTTCATAGGTGGGTCAGATATTTTGGGGGAGTTTGTTTAAATAGCATACACTTTTAGTTGGTTCTGAAGTACACAGAATTGAATTAATCATAAACATTAATCCATAATCAACTGTATATGCACATGTTTTCATTTATTTATGAAATTGCGTATTACTTTTTAATAATAAACATACATGATCCCACTTAAAACAAAAGCTGGAACTTTGAAAGTGACCTTGAGCCCCTTCATCATATCCCTCAGTTCTCATTAGGGGTTGTATTCATCTTGAATTCTGTGATCATTCTCCTTTGTCTCCTCTTTGTTGCATGTCTTGTGAATTCCTGAAGGGATACATTTTTAATACTAGTTGTTTTAAATTTAGGAACGTCTTCCCATTTTAACATCTAAAAGATATTCTATTAAGAGTTGTGAATTTATGCTTGCAGCATTTAGACCTTATTTACCTGCACTTAATATTTGTACCTGAGATGAGATGGGATCTGGTTTAATTTTCAGTATGATTTTTGTGTGTGGTTAATCTTACCTTATTGAAAAGTTAATGCTCTCTCCCACTGAACGGATGTGTCATAAACAAGGGCTGTCCAGAAAGTATCCAGCCTTGTAATATGAAAACTGCAGGTGTTTATGGCTGACTTTTTTCCAGACAGCCTTTGTACAGATGGTGTGAGATGTTCTTCTTTCCCCTGTGCTCTCTGTTTTGTTGCATCATTCATTTTGTGAACACCACCCTGTCATCATGGCTGTAGTATTGATAATCTCTAGTACTGGAAAAGTTAGTTTGCTTATCTTCTTGCAAGGTGTTACGGCATTTTATTCTTCTTTAGAAATTTTAGAACAGCTGTACCAAGTTCTCTGAGAAACTCTTGTTTGAGGTTTTGTTTGTTTGTTTGCTTTTTATTTTTAATTGATATCCTTGAAACTACATACGGTACCAGTTTGTTATCAGTAACATCTTTATGTAATTGAGTCTTTCTATCCAGGAACAGGGCATACTTCCTTTATTTAGGTCCTCTTTAATATCTCTTATTTGGTTTAGAATTTTAACTGTAGAATTCTTGTTCTGTCTTGGTGCTCTAAAATATTTCTTATTTGTTACTGGGGTGTACAAATAAATGCAACTGGCTTTTGATTATTGACCTTATATCCAGCCACCTTGCTAAGCTTTTCTATTTTAATATTTTTTCAGAGACAGTTTTGGATTTTTGTGTAAAGCATCATATGAATAAGCCATGACAGTTTTATTAATTTACTTCAGTTTTATGTCTTTAATTACACTTGTTGAGCTAGGTAAGAAATCTGATAAATGTCAGGTAGAAGTGATAATAGTGGATTATTTTGTTTCATTGCTGATTTTAAAGGACAGCTCCCAACTTTGGTACCTGATGCACTTCTATAATATTTACATGTGTTAGCTGTACAAACATATATTATAAAGAGGGTTCTGTTTCTAAGGAACCGAAGGATATTGTGTTATTTATGTTTTGATGCTTTGCAGGTACTTTTTTCTTTGAGTCCCTGTGACTCTTGTGAAAACTTTCACTCCAGGCGTCCTGAGGAGCAGGGAGCCTGTTTGTCAGCTACTTCCTTGCCTGTCATCCTAGGCCCTGTCTTTTGGTGTTGTGGTGTATGAATCATTTCTGCAATACTATTTTTTTTTATGAGTGTGAAACATAGCTAGTGAAAACTTATGTATACCTAAAATATAATAAGGTTACTATGCTTTGTTCCACCCTGGACATGAAATAGAATATCTCAGTTATTATAGAAATTTCCTTTGAGCCTCACCCACACTGTCTGTCCCTTCCTTCCACGTCCTAATAGCTGCTATCTTGACTTTTTGAAGTTAATGTTACTATTGGTATAATTTACAAAGAACAAAATGAAAACACCCATTTGAAGTGTATAACTGGATGAACTTTGGCATATAGAACAGTTTTGACATTTCAGAAGATTTCCTGTGTCACCTTTCCCATTTAGTATCACCACCCTCCCTGTTCTGGGTAATCATTCATAATGATTTCTGTCAATGACCAACATTGATAATGTTGGTCGGCTGTTTTAGGTCTTCACATAAGTGGAATCATAAATTCTGTTTTTTGCATTTGATATTTTTTGCTCAGTAAAGTGTTCTTGAGATTCAGCTATGTTGTTGCCGGTGTCAGTAGCTTGTTCCTTTTTATTGGTGAGTAATATTATATGAATATTCCAAAATTTGTGTAAACATGTACCTGTTGGTAAACTTTTGAGTTGTTTCCACTGTATGGCTCTTATGAATAATGTTGTTCCATGTCCATTTGTAAGCATGTCTTTGAGAAGACATGTTTTCATTTCTGTCGGGCAATTACATAGGTATAGAATTGTTAGAAGAGTTGCTGAATGGTTGGTTTTTCAGAGTGGTTGTGCCATTGTATTCTATATACCCATCAGCAGTGTATGTAAGTTCTAGTTGGTCTACATTTTAGTTAATACTTAGTATTGTCAACCTTTATGTAGTAGCCATTTAGTGAGTATGTTGTGGTACCTCATTGTGGTATTAATTTGTATTTTCCTAATGACTAGTAGTTTTGAACATTTTTTTCATGCATTTATTAGCCATTTTTGGATGATTTAAAAATGTTGCTTCTCATATATTACCCAGTTTTATGTTCTCACAAAATCAGCAATAACAATAGTAATTATTCTTCCAAGTTTGAAAATGGCTAAAAAAGGTAAAGGTTTTCTAAAGGTAAAACATTTTAGGAGTCAAGTACTGATATGCTCACAGAAAGAAAAGAAAAGAAATTGCACAATTTTCCCTTCATTGTTTTGAACCAACACCTGATAAAAAAGGCTTCGTGCTGAAGAATGAAAGGTCATTTGTTACTACTGCCTCAAACTAACATTAAATTAACCTCTTTGATAGCCAGAAAGCTCTATGATGTATGTATATCTTGTTGCACAGGGTACTTGGACTGTGGAGTTGGGTTGGTAGGTGTAGTCAGTGGGACAGAGAAAGACTTTTCTTACTGTTTTTGGTCCATGTGAGAACAAGAAAGAAGAGGGGCCTGTTTTAAACTAGAACACACTTGGTACTTGCTGGGTGTCTGTTGGTGCTGTTCAGCATGGAAGTGGGTAGGTGTGGGGGGAGGAGCTACGCTACGCCCTGGGCAGGATGGGCTGCAACGCGGAAGGAGCTAGGTCCTCTGAGACTCATCAAGAAGGCACAGAAATCCCGAGGCCTTAGAGCAAGCCTGTCCGGCCTGCACCCTGGCCCATGTGGCCCACATGTAGCCCAGGACGGCTTTGAATGCAGCCCAGCACAAATGCACAAACTTTCTTAAAAGATTATGAAACATTTTTGTGACTTTTTTTTTTTAGCTCATCAGCTGTGGTTAGTGTTAGTGTATTTTATGAGTGGCCCAAGACAATTCTTCTTGCAGTGTGGCCCAGAGAAGCCACAAGATTAGACCCCCCTGCCTTGGAGAAAGGTTTGGATATGGGGCAGGTGAGCAAGAGGATTGAAAGGAAACGAGCAAGTGTGCAGTGACTCAGATTTGAAGTTCCCAGTTTGGGGAGGGAAGAAGCAGCGTTCTGTCTCCACTGGCTTCCTGGGCTCAGTGGACACTGTGCCTATTCTGGTTGCACCAGATTCTCCTAACAGAATTCCAGGCTTCTACCTCACTGGAGCCAGGACTCCAGTCTGTGATGAGACTGTAGAACTAACAGAATGGACAGTATTTGCATCCTTGCTGGAGGCATCAGAGAGGGCACCAGAGCATCTGAGCATGTGGGCTGTGGCTGGATAGATAAAGCCTGGAGACGAGATGCTGCGGTTAGCTGGGTGGTTTCTGGAGTGTTCCTTGGGTAGGAGCCCCAGGCTCTGGGGGACTTGAGTATCAGAGCAGCCCCCTCAGAGCTTGGGGTCCTCTGTGTAGAGGTACAGTCCCAGGGCCCTGTGAACATGTTATTTGGTGTTGTCATAAACTTACTCTTCTTGGCCATCTTGGGGTTGGCTCACGCAAATTCAAGCCTCAAAGTCTGCCATTTTCACATGGAAGCAAATCCCTTCTATGCTAAGCAGGTGGTATCAGGGACCCTTCGCACCTGGAGAGCTGCCTGAAGAGCAGGTAGAGCTCGGTGGGTTTAATGTGCAAAGGCAGTGGGGGCAACAGCACCTGTTTCTCTTCTTCCTCCTGTGTTGAGCTGTCTGTGGAGGTGATGGGAGCCAGGCCGTGGGCAGGGGCTGTGGTGGGAGGTTCTGGGAGCATGCTCTTCTGTATTTTCCTGACGACTTTTATATCTTCTGTGGCTATTCTGTCTTGCTGTTGAGTTGTAGGAGTTTATATATTTTGAAAATGTCTTATGAATTTTTTTCTCTCAATATGTAACTTATTTTTCATTCTCTTGTTAATTTTTGTGAAGTCAAAATATTTTAACCTTGATAAAGTTCATTGTATCAATGTTTATCTTTTAACGTTCTTTAACCTAATATTTTTGAAACTTAATCCACACAAAATTTGTTCCTATTTTTTTTTTTCCTGAAATGTTTTATTTTAGCCTTGATATTTATAGGTCTGTGATCCATATGGAGTTTATTTTAGTATGTGCTCCCAGGTATAAGAGTCAAGGTTCATAGGAAATTAATGAACCTAGTGTTGTAGTTCATATACTCACATACTTACGTATACACTAGAACCCCTAACCATTCTACTGTTGATAAACTATGGATTGCTTTTTGTATGTTAAGGGACCGTTGAGATATTTTTCTGTGCAAGTCACATTTGTTTCTCTTGTATTGTTTTTTCTTTTGGTTTGTTTTGTTGCCCCTCTTCCCTTTTTTTGATCTGAAGGAGCTTTTTATAATCTAGATACTTTTCTCACCACTAACATATTTTGCATATATCTTTTCCCATTTTCAGGATGTCTTTTTACTTCCTTTATGCTATCCTTTTATAAATAGAAGTTCCTTTGAATTTAGTCTCATCTACGAGTCTATTTAGTCTCCTTTATTATTTGAACTTTCATACCCTATTTTTGTTCTTTTATTGCCCTCTATAGTGTTTTTCTGGTTTTGCCTTCAGTATTTGTCTTATTTTACTTGGTTTTGAATTTTGCATATTATGTGAGTAGGTATTCACATTCATTCCCCCCCACCCCCTGATGGAGAACCGGCAACTTCCTTCCCATTAGTACTCCACCTGATGGATACAGGCATGGTGCTGGGACAAGAGAGGGGCTGTAGAGGAAGGTTGCCAAGGGCAACGGTAAACAAATTAAAGAGGTGCATGACAGATCTTCCTACCATCAGGCAGAGACGCTGCAAACTTGTGAGCATGACTGACAAAGGAAAAAAGCCCTCCTACTCACTTCTGGAGCGTGGCCACAAGGGCAGGTATAGACCTGCCAGTCTAGAATGGGGTTGGCTGGAAAGTTGAACCCTTCCAGAGCACATGGAATTATGGGCTAGAAGATTTAAAATGGAAGGGGGGCAGAGATTAGGGCCCCTTTATCTCTACTACGTGGATCCACCTGGATGATTGTGTTGTAGCCTCCTGTGTTCCCCAAAGGCGGTATTATTAAAAAGGGAGGAGAAACTCTGGGCACAGTGTAGGATTGCTACGGCCTGGTAGAGGTTGGCTGGGTTGTTTTTCCTTGCTTTTTTCAGAGAAAATGGGCTCTGAGGCAGAAGCTTGCCATTCTTCCAAAATTGTATAGCTTTTGAATAAAGACTCCTTTCCACTTTCACCAAACCTCTGTCTCCAGAATTGCTTATGGGCAGCGGGTAGCAGGACCCCACTTGCTGCTCAGTAACATGATGACAATATTTTTTTTGTCCTTGAGTTGTGACTTTCTTTAGGAGGGAAATAGGTCTCAGGTACTCAAATTGAAGTATTTTTTATGTTTTATTATAGTTTTACTGAAGATTACATAAATATAAACTAGGTATACATTTATTATGTTTACTGTATAGCTCTTATTCACTAAAACCAAAACTATAAAATGACTAAAATTTAGAATAGCAGGGTTAACTTAATTTGCCAGATGGTCATGTTTTATATTAATAGATGCGAACTTGACATTTACAACTTCAACCAGGGGAATTAATATGTGTATATCAGAATATTCTTGTAATATGTTATTATTAAATGTTGGGAGTAGATTTTATTGTTGCTCATCCACATTACATTTGTGACCCTAGCACTCAGTTGCTAGCCGTCATCTTAGAGTGGTGTTCTCAGCTGTTTGGTTGTAAAGTCTTCACAAGTTTGATCATAGTTTATACCACTGTTTTCTGTAACTCAATAAATGTATTGTAATTGCTGCAGTGTCTCAAGGAGAATGTTGAACTGAACAGATTGTTTGATTTAGTGTGGAGTAGAGTACAATTGCTGTGAATAAGAGGTACAACAGTTATAGCTTTCCTTTAAGTTCGTGTCAAATAAGTATTACTTATTAGAACTTGTAAGTACTTTACTTTGTGAACGTATCTTGGTGCCTGGGCAATCAAGAGGCTGTGATACTCCTTCACAGTGCCATAACTGCCTTTGCAGAAACCATGGAACAGTATTATTACAGTGGAGTAATAATTATAATTATGGCTACCTCCTTTAGGATTGTTGAACTTTGTTGTGGTTAAGGTTTTAAACCTTTTCAAGCATGATGCCAAAATATTTAGTACCGTATTTGAACACATGTTACAAACATAAGTTGAAAATTTTGGGATAAGGAGACAGTAGGTAGCAAGGAGGCCTAGCTATTGGGCAAGATTACTTTGAGCTTGGTGGGTTTTGCTTCGTGAACTTGCAGTACATATATTTAAATTATTTACATTTGGTCTAGACAGCACAGAAAAATTTGGCTGCTAATATGTGTACAGTAATACTGTGTTTTTACTTATTAACTGGGAATTTTCCAAGGTTTGGTCTTTTAAGTTTTTGCTTTTTTCTTTGCATGCTCTATCTTTGAGAAGATCGTGTATTTTCTCAGTCATGTATGTTCATGACTACCAAGTTCTTATATAGAAAACTAAATTTTATATTCTCATTCTAGCTTCAGGTTTTCAGTTGTCTGTTTCTGCTTAGATAGCCAGTTCTCTCTCATTGTCATGTTATTCTTTCTTTGTTTTAAACCAGTTGAGAAATAAGTAATACACAAAAGTCTTACATAATTTGATGGTAGTGAGAGCCAGGAATGCATATATGACATTAGGAGTTAACTGAAGTTTTTTAAGGATGTATTGGTACGACCAGGGAGAGGATCTAAGAAGAATGGGAAAGGCCTCATAGAAGAGATAAAGGTTGAAATTAACTGTTGAAGACTAACAGGCAGATTGATTGATGGTATCGTTTAGGCAAAGAGATGTCCATGAACAAGGACCAAGAAACAAAACAATTTGGTGCCTTCTCTTATCTATAAGTCACTTTATATGGCTGGATGTGGTATACTAACAAATAAATGTTTGTTTATTTGTTTTTCCTGATTTCTGCCACAGAGCTCCTGTAACCCTTAAAATTTACTACTGTCTTTTTATATGCTAATGAGATAATTCCCGGTTGAATGAATAAATAGCTTTAGGATGGGGGCTGTACCTAAGAAAACCAAGCACTGCAATTGAAAGGTTAGACTTTCAGCCCACACCCCAGTCTAGGGAGGGGAGAGGGACTGAAGGTTGAGTTCAGTCACCAATGACCAAGAACACAATCAATCATGCCTACATAATGAAATCTCTAGTGCCTTCATGTACTTATAATAAATGCTTAGTAAATAGTAGTTCTAGAATAGCATATATGGTTAATTTTTTCCTTCCTGATTGTTTTTGAGACTTATTCTCTTCAAACTACAAAATTACATCATTAATATATTGTTAGAATACAAAAATTGCTCTTCCGGGAAGCTGTCTCAGTAAGGGTCCAGTTAGGACATAGAAAGCACACGATGATTTGAACAGGGAAAGTTTAGTACAAAGTACTGACCAGTAACAGATGATTAGCTACTAAGGGGTGAAGAGAACTCTAAAGAATGAAGGAAGGAATCAGTTTGGGAGAGCCCCTCCCCAAGACTCAAGACTGAGATTCAGTTCTTGTTGGAGCGTCTGTGATTGAAGCCCACTGGATGGAGCTGGGACTCTTCTGCAAATAGCTCTTTTATGGGTCCAGGAAAGAAAATTGTATAGAGCATTCCCTTTATTGAACCTAGCTATCTAGAGGAATAGAGTTTCTAATAGTCAGCAGGGTCTATTATGTGCAGGTAATTTGTATGACCAAAAACTGTATTGGCTTTCAGGAATTGTTTGTGACACATATAGCTGCTAGGAATTATATAGTATTCCAGTTTGAAAGTTCTACTTAGAGCATGTTTATTTTGTTTTATTAATATAAGGGTTTCTATTTTGGGACTGCAAGTTAATTATGAAAACCTAAGTAAGAAAATGAGAGATACATGAAGGTTTAATTGGACAAGAGAGAAATATATTAGGAATCAGATTGTTAGTGTCAAAACCAATTTAAAAAAAAATACTATTTAAACTGCAGAAGTCATAGCTTAAGGATATGATTTGATTCACAAAAGTTGTTTAACTGTATGTTTTCCAGAAGGTAGGCACTTTAATTTAAAACTTTCCTAAAAGATTTTGCAAGTTGGGGGTTTGGAACTCAAAATGCATGTTCTCATAGAAACCACGTATCATGGTGTTGGATTCTTATTTGGCATGGAAATATATTTACCTCTGTATGAATTGAGCTTATAGTGCTATGTAACAATAGTTTTTGGGGAAATTACATTTAGAGTTTCTACTTATGATGCATTTCTTTTGTCTGCGTTAATAAGGATGGAAGTTTCCTTTAGGGTCATGGACATCAAGCAGAGGCTAGATTGGTTGAGGTACTGGGGTGGACAAGTAGGGATTTGAACTCTGAGAAACATTTACTGAGGACCAGCTATTGTTTGCTCTTTGCTATCTATTTACCATAAAGTACCGCATTTCTTTACTTGTGTGGGTTTTTTGTTTGTCTGTTTTTTAATTATATGAATGCTTAGGAATATTTGTTGCTTTTGGATTCTATAAAAAATATAGGAGGGGAAGCCAGAATGACTCAGTGGGTTGAGCACTTGCTTTGCAGCCCTGGGGTCCTAGGATCGAGTCCCAGTCCCAGCCCCAGCCCATGTGGACCCATACGCTGAACTGGGGTATGACCCCAGTTCAGTTTTCGCCAGGGCAAGCATCTTGTGTGTGTGGGAAGCCCCCGGCTCGGCCCCCAGCCCAAGGGTGCGTGCTTCCCATGTGGGAGGCCCTTCTGCCCAGTCCTGCCCTGCACGGCCCCTGCCCACCTGTGTGAAATGAAACCATTCAAAAAACAGATGGTGTACAACTATGGAGACTGCTCTGAGCTCTCCCCCTTCTCTCTGTCTCTCTCTCTGTCAAAAACAATAAAATTCTTTTAAAAAATAGGAAAATACTTTAAATTCAGAATTTTTGGATTTTCTAAGCTTAAGTATAAATAGTAAAGAATAAAATTTTTCATACATTTGGATTTATTTACCTGTAGAGGATATGATTAGTTATTTTAGTACTATAGTGCTGTTAACCCAAAAAGATTGAGATAAGCCTTGATTCTGGCAGTAAAAAATATAAAATACCCCAACCTCCTGGGATGACTATGTAGATTGTTTATAATTGAGAATTTTAATAATACTATACTGCATGCTCAAGTTCAAGCAGAACTCAAGTGTTCTGTGAAATTCTAGGTAGAATGTAGCAGAGTACAGAAAGTCCTTTTAGTAAGTAGGCCTGACTTATGTGTACTTCCTATTTCCACCTCCAGTAATTAATCCCTTTCCTGTGGGAGAGTGTGTTCAAGCCCTGTGTTCTGACTTACTCCAGTTCACCTCTGTGAACTCAGCTGTATTCATTTATTCAGTCAGCATTTATTGAGTGCCAACCACGTTCCAAATACTGTACTTGTTACCAAGAATACATTGCCGAATGAAATAGCTAGTCCCGTGGACTTAGTCTGGTCATTAACCATGGTATATTGTTATAATCTGTGGTTCCAGGAGAG
The DNA here is from genome assembly GCA_004027555.1 of Craseonycteris thonglongyai. NCBI lineage: Eukaryota > Metazoa > Chordata > Mammalia > Chiroptera > Craseonycteridae > Craseonycteris > Craseonycteris thonglongyai. The sequence goes on along the minus strand of PVKE010003716.1, from coordinate 11,091 downwards.
CCTCTAATTTTAAGAGAAGGGAGCTGAATATTAAAAAAACCTTTGAAGTAGAAGCAAAATGGTATTCTGTGGACCCTGCATGGCAGAGGAAAGAGGAAGACAAGGTAAGGCTAGAGATCGCTTGGCATGGCAAGGTTCCCTCAGCCATGAAGAGGACCAGATGTAGGAAAATTCCTCAGGGAGGTCGTAGAGTATTACATATGAAGGGAAATGAATGCTCATGTTGCCCCCCTTAAATTATAGATAAAATAATATGTAGGAAATTAAGTTTTTTAGGTTTTTCTTATGTAGCTGAGTAGAGGCAGGTTTCAGGCTTATAAATGGGCTACATGAAGGACATATTTATTATATACTTGAAATTATCTGTCCATTAAGTTTGGGAACTTCTGTTATGGTAAGAGATAACATGAACTAGGGTAGTTTAGTATTATCAGGTAGATGCAGAAGATATGCCCCAAAATTGATGTGTATATGGTTACATACCTTAAAGGCAATAATACAATTTTTTTTTCATTGATAGGTGACTTTGAAATGCTTACCCCTTAGTACCTAGCAATGCTTTAGTGCATGTGATTCTGAAGTTTAAGATTGCCTTGAGATTTTCTATCAGATTGGTTCCTCCCCCCATCTTTTCTTTTCTTAGAAAATTTGAAGGCTTATTTAGAAGTCACTCTAGGGGTTCCCCTTTTCCCCCTGAAGATGAAAACCTTTGACTTTCTTTCCTTTACACTAAACCAAATTTATTTGTATTTGGAAATTCAGTTCTAGAGGAACCAGTGACTGACTTATGAATCATTCACCCCTTAACACAGAAAGCATTCCTGCTTTGTAGGCAGCAGTGCTCCAGTTTTCTTAGACCATTAAGCATCTTATACCAACACAGCAGTGGATTTAGGGGCTGAGTTTTTGTTTTTCACTGAATCTTTAATCTCCAAAATATAGAGAAGAGGAAATGTGGAAAGAATATAGGCTGTGGAATTTGAAAAACATCTTTTTATTCCTGTCTCTCTCTTTATTAATCTCTTGAAGGCTCTTAGCTACAAAATAAGAGTTACTTCCCAAAGGCTGTGTATGTGTGCATGTATTAAATGAGATTACATACTGGAAGCACTTAAAACAGTGGCATACAGCAAGATCATAATGAATGCTTATCCTTCCTCTTTCCTTGGCCTAAACTAGCGATCTGTTTTTCACATCCTCAAAAAGTTATACCAGAGGAAGCTGGGATGGCTCAGTGGGTTAAGTGCTCTCTTTGCAGCCCTGGGGACCAAGGATTGAATCCTGGCCCTGACTTGTGTGAACCCATATGTTGAACTGAGATGTGCTTCACATGCCTGAGGCCCCTAGTTTGGTTCTCACCCCTTGGTTTGGCCCTTGGCTTGAGGAGGCATGCTTCCCGTGAGGGAGGCCCCCAGCCCAGTTTCCGCCCTGTGCAGCCCCCCCCCCCATGTGAATTGAAACCATGTCAAAAACTGATGATGTACAACTATGGAGACTGTTCTTGGCTCTCCCCCTTCTCTCTGTCTCTCTCTCTGTCAAAAATAATGAAATCTAAAAAAAAAAAAGTTATACAAGTGTTTTGTATACTGTAGTCTTTAGTGAAATAGATTTAAAACAGACCCAACATTAGGTAGGGTTAATGGGGAAGGGAAGGAATTTCTGTGAAACCCCCTGATTATTAATTTGTATAAAACTACTGATGTATCCTCCTCCTTGAAGTGCATAGTACTGTATTTTGCACATAGTAGGCACTTAGGATATCCTCATGCACTGACAATAATACTGAGGAAGCAGTTTGATGACCTATATGTAGTCCTAGCTTCTTTGCTTATTGATATCTGTGGAGTTTGCAAGCCACTGACTCTTTAAACATTGTGTCCCTCCCTTCTTGGTCCACCAGTGTAAACAGGGTGCCCCCAACCTCCTTATACTTTAGTAGATAAGAAATCCTTGCAAGGAAGACCTCAGAGCTCAGAAAAGGAGCTCTAGACATGGAACTGGGTTGGATCTACCTTGGATCCAAAATTGCTAGTTGAGGAGAAAACCCTATGCAATAAGGACATTTTTAGTGGAGGATCAGGGTGTGTCAGAGACCAGAAGCTTGGCAAATAGGAAGGTGAAAACCTTGAAAGAAAGACCAGGGTCTTAATCACAACAGAAGTAGCAGAAGCAAAAACATATAATTGCAGGAAATGAAGGTGCAGGTTTTCAAAGACAAATTGCACAGCTGGAAAGATGCCAAAAGGGAAAACTTTACAAATGAAGTGGCTTTTCTGCCTAAACTTACCCTTTTTTTCATAGCTCGCTTCTTTTGATCTCTTTCCCATTTCTTGCTAACTTAACTAAGACAGTTCTTTCACCTTTTCTCCTTTCCACTTGGCCTTCTTTCCCACCCTAGTGCTTTTCTCTTCGTTATTTTATTTTCAGTCAAAATTCATGAGATCATGAATCATGCTAGAGATAATGCCTGGCTTATTTTTCCTAGGATATTTAGTGGACTTGATTATGAAAGATACACAGAACACCAAACATAATAACATTTTGAAGACATTGCTTCTTTTCATAAAATACCCAGTTTTCTTATTGCACTCTGCATCAGTCAGTGATCACTGTAACAGCCACTCCGGAAGTTAGCGGCGTACCAAAATATTATTATCATGTTCACAGATTTGCAGGTTGGTTGGATGGCTCTCCTCCACAAGTGCCTCGTTCTTCGGGGCAACTGGGCTACCCAGGTCATGTTCTTAGGAAGTTGCACAAGTTCAAGAGGGCACGCCCAGCCGTGCAAGCAGATTTCAGATCTGCTTGCATGCTGTCTGCTGATACGTCATTGATCAAAGCATGTCATGTGGCCAAGCTCATCATCAGTGCAGCAGGGAAACAGAGTGGGAGGAAGTGAAAAATGGCACAGCATATGGATACAGAAATGGGAGAAGAATTGGGAGTCTAACATAGGCTCTGTAATCTTGTGGGCTTTGTATTCATGCTTACATTTTACTTTGTAGTCATTAACATGTGTATGTACTATTTTGTGTTCTTGTACTTTAATGTGATTTTGTAAAGATAGTGTCTATAAAATTATATATTTGCTATTAAAATATAGGTATATATATAACTTGTTTAACTCATACTATGCTTCTAGGTTCATCTGTATCAAAATCATTTGAAATGCTTATTAAGAATGCAGATCCCTTAACTTTAACCACCCCCAGAATCACAATCTCACGGGTAAGGGGAATAGGAATCTTTATTATTAACAGACTCATCAGGTCATTCTTTTACACATTAAAATTTACAATTATTTTTCTTAAGTTTAAGGACATTTTCTTTTTTCCAGCATTACAAAATAACAGCCAGCAACATTTGTAAAAATGATTGGCTTTAGTGGGTATTCAGTAGTTCTTCCTTGATCTATGATTGATTAATTTGCAGTTGAGGACAATAATATTTGGTGCAAAGAATGGAATTTGCAGTGCTGGTGATGGTGAGATTACAAACAAATTTAAGCATTTTATGCTCACTAAAGTAAGACATTGTTTTTGGATAAGCAGACATTCTGTAATATTTTTATACACCTTTAAATGTTGGGTATAGTGTAACTTAGTCATGGTTCCATTGCTACGAGTACTCATGTTTAAATGAAAGTAGACAAGTTGATAGGTTTAAAGAGATTTTTTTTTTCTTATATTGCAGCTCTGTACATTTGACAATTCGATTTTGGTTCTTCCTGGCATTTTCTATAAACTTGTTTATGGACTTCATTATGTATTTTATAGTTAGGTAATCTTGGTTATCTTGGCTTCTTAAGAGTTTTATGGAAAACTGATGGCTAGGCAAATACTGCCAGTGTCTGTCCATTGAACTCTGACTTCATTTTCAGAGCAGCTTTTTGCCTAGCAGATAAGTACATTTCCCAATGTCCTTTGTAACAGTGGCCATGTGACTTTGTTTTGCTCAATGAGGCTTTAAGTAAAAGATATGAGATAGGGTTTGTTAAATAAGGTAGAATCATTTCACAGAAATCTTTTGTCCTTTGCCCTTCCCTTTATCCTACCTAAAACTTGAACAGGATGCTGAGGAGACGGAGAGTGACAGACATTTGATGACTGTCCCAAATAAGAGTGTTTAGTGGGAAGACAGGAGGAGCTGAGATTTTTGATATCATATGGAATGTCCTTACCAATTCTGAACTGCCCACCTCCAGTCTATTTATATTAGGAAAAAAAGACACTGCAGTATGTTGAAGCTACTGTTTAGATGGGACTCTTTTGCATGTAGCGGAATATAATTTCTAATTTATGTGGTTTCTGTAAAAGATATTTACCGGTAGACTAGGTTATCTCAAACTTGATTTTAATTACTTTTATTTTTTATTTCATTTTGAAATTTGTTTAGGACTCTGTCTGATTGTATATATATTATGCACACTTAAATTATCAAGCATGTTTCAAATGCACATTGTATAATTTTGCCATCAATAAATCTATATAGAACATTTTAAAACTTTTTATTTTAGGTAATTTCAAATTAAAAGTTGCAAAATTAGTGTAAAGAACTTTCATAATGAATTTCTTCTTGAACCATTTAGGAGTAAGTTGCATGTTCCTTTACCATGTAAATACATCAGGATGTAATTTTCTAATAAAAAATACATATTTTTTACATAACTAAGTATAGTTACCAAAGTCAGGAATTTAATAATAATGTAATATTGGTTACTAAGCAGTCCATAGTCTCATTTTTCCAATTGCCCCAGTACTATCCTGTGTAGAGTTTAGTATGAGCAGCAGTCTGGCCTTTTAATCTGGAAACTCATCCTTTGTCTTTCGTGACATAGACATTTTGAAGATAACAGAATAGTCAGTTTACAGAATGTTCCTCAGTTTAGATTTATCTGATGCTTCCTGAAGATTAGATTCAGCTTATGAATTTTTTGTCAAGAATACCACAGATGATATTGTCTTCTTGGTGTATCATATCATATCAGGAGGCATACCCTGTCATTTTATCCCATTATTGATAATACTGTAATCACTTGGGTGAGGTGGTATCTATCAGATTTCTTCCTTATAGTTACTCTTTCTCCTTTTATAATTTCTAGGAAGAGAGTTTGAAACTATATAACTATCCTGTTTCTAATCAAATTTTCACCTAATAGTTTTATTATCCATTTATGAATCTTGACTGAATTATTACTGAGATGAATATAAAACAGTTTTCAAGAAAGATTTAAACAGATCTTTTTATTCTACTGACATCTTGTTTTTCTTATATTCATTGAGCTGTCTATTTCATGATACTGTCTTGGGAACTTGTTTTAAGAAATGCAGGGGAATGTGGAGGAATATAGCTTTTAGTTAGGAAAGTTCAGGGAAGGATTTGATAGTAGCATTCTATCTACCTCTTTTTCTCTCCAAGAGAATAAAAAAGATATTATACAACCAATGGAGTATAAGTGGATTTGAAGCAAATGGGGGCAAATACAAATGATGAATTCTATTTAGGATTGGAGAATGAGATGATTCTTTTTTCATTGAATAGATCTTTGGGTGTAATATACCTATCTAGTGCATGGCCTGCTGACAGCGTGTTGTTTTCAAACAACCCCGGTTTTTGGATGCAGGCTGACCCTAGGAACAGGGTCCAGTCACAAGAGCCCCCCGATGTGAGTTGGTGGTCCCATCCTGTGGATGATGTAGCTCCATGGATACCAGTTTTCCTTAGCTCTTCTAGGGTCCAGACTGGCCATCATGAAAACCACTCCTTTTCCTTTTGCGAAGCATAAATGAGGTGAAGAATGGGCCAGAAACTGTTAGTTTAGGAAGACCTCTTGGAGAGCATTGTAAAAGTGTCTTTTGGAAACAGGAGAGTGTGGAGTAAGGGCTCCCTACAGCATGGTTCATTCTTCCTGTTCAATCTCCCTCAAGTTCTTTTTTTCTATTTTACTCCAGTTTGTTTTGCATTCTATGCTTTTTTTTTTTTTTTTACTCAAGGTTGTTTATAGTTTCAGGTTTCAGAGTGTAATGATTCTGCTTTTTCTCCTCCTCTAGCACCAGCAGACGTTTTTGAATCAGCTGAGAGAAATCACTGGGATTAATGACACCCAGATACTTCAGCAAGCCTTGAAGGTATGTCCTCTGGTTTGCGACATCCAGTCTGTGTTACACACTCATTTCTGCTGCCTGCCATATTTAAAAGTGCAGTTGTTTTAGTTATACCATGTGGTTGTAGTAGAGATATAAGAATTTTTATAAAGTGAGTGCCTTACTTTAACATCACCTCTGAGCAGGTGAGTTTCAGCAGCCTGATGTTGCTGGGTACCTTGGAGTGACCCATAACCTCTCTCCATGTGAAACACATTTCGTGCAAAATTCAGGGCTGTGAATCCAAATGCTGATGGCTGGTTTTCTCAAGAGCCATGTTTCAGAGTTTAAACGGGAAGTGGAAGTGGAGTGAGGGGAGAAAAAAGAGGAGGAAGACGAGGAAGGAGAAGTAAAAATTTAATAGACTGTCTGAAGCTTTCATTTTTTTTCATCCATGAAGGAGAAATATAAATTGGCTAACTTTCAACTTATTGTACCTGAAGAATATTCAGCATCAAATTGTTTAGTATATGCAATAAATAAGTACATCATTTTGGTAATGTCCTATGAAGTACCCTCATTGCCACAGAGAGATTACCCAGATGAGTCAGATCACACAGCTCTGCACATTGAAAAAGATCAAGTGAGTGAAAAGTTTCAGAATTAGAACAGCATTTTAAGCTCATTTATATAGTATTGCTACTAAAGGCTAATAGACTTTAATATTTGTGCCACTACAGGCCTACACACAACTTCAGTCCTTTGAAACTTGCTCTGTGAGGCAAAATTAATTATGTAATTTTTAATTCTGAGCACAAAGTTTGTTTCTAGAAATGGTTCATCTTTTAGATGAGTGTAATCATAATCACTGATGATAGTGATGCTAGTTAGCACTTACGAAGCACTTAGAGCACTAGGTCTGTTCTAAGTACTTCGTTTGACTAATTCATCCTCCCCATAACTCTGAGGGAGGTATTATTTCATCCCCTTGTAAAGGATAAGGACAGGTTACTGTGACTTGTTCAGGATCACACAACCAGTATGCTGAAGAGCTTGGAGTAGAATCCAAGCACCCTGATTCCTCGCTTGGTTTCTGCTTATACTGGCTTTGCTTCAGCTCTTTTTCCCATTAGAAAAATGATGCAGCGATGCTGTTTAGAGCATGCATGCAGCCTTTACAAAATCAGTGTATTTGGAGTGGAAGCAAAAGTGTCATACCTCAGGTTTTACAACTGTGACATTTAGCTAAGTGCCAGTTTTTTGTTGTTGTTGTTCTGAAAATCTGACTAAATCTCCCCTTGTATGTTTTCAGAAAGTGTCTTTCCCATTCCATGTCACTGAGTGAGAGGCTATGACCCATTACCTTGTCAGGGCAAATTAGGGAATTCACTTCTCTCTCTTTTTAAACTTGGGAAACATGTAGAATATATTTAAGTAAATAAGAATAAAGAATCAAATTAATTTCTTGTCTACATTTTCTTTGAGGTAAGTTATGCAGCTATAGTTTTTTGGGGGGCGACGGGTGATCTTTTTCTTTTTTTTTTTGAAACTACTGTTTCAGTTACCAATAGCTGCGGTGGGGATTTGGAGAAACAATGTGCTCTGTTGCGTAATGTAAATTTATAAGGTGTTTAATAATGACTTGACTCTCTTGAGTTATACACTAATAAGAAGTCTACTTTTGGGAGCTACATTTTATTGAATGATTTTAACACTCTTATTTTGAGTATTTTTAGCTCTCAAAAGTAAGTGACCTTCAGGTTGTGTAAATTTCTGTTGCATTACGTTTATTATTATATAGAATGGTAAATTATATGAAAAGCACTTAGCCATTTCTTGGCACATAGTAAGTGATCAATAAATGCTAGCCCTGTTACTGCAAATTATTTTACATGTAATTTACTTGTCTTACTATAGATTATGTTATATCCATATTCTGGATGAATCATTTAAAAATCTTAATGGTGACATAAAGTTTAAAGCAGTGTTGCTTTTCAAACTGTGCTCTTCTCTCTGCTCACTAGCTACTAGCATTGCTGTTAGGGTGGGTGGAGACTTCATTCTTCAGGTGCTCAGGTCTTATATCTTGGTATCATCGCCATCTTTCTCTTTCTGTCACCCCTACCTCCCCCCCCCCCACACACACATTTAATATGATAGCACATAATGTTGGATTCTGTTTATGACCTTTCCTCTTATAGTCTGTTCTCAACACACAGCCAGAGTGAACTGTTTTAAATGTAAGCCGTACATTTCTGTCCAAAACCTTCCACCAGTTTCCTGTTATACTTCACATATATATTGAACTTCTTAAGGCCCTCCACAGTCTTGTGTGTTCTGGCCTTCTGTTGCAAAGATATCTTCATTATTAATACCTGGATTTCCTAATGTTGTTTCAGTGAGCTGTAATAGAGCTAGTGTTACATTTATTGTTACAGAGAATGTGGAGATACAACTGGGCAAGTCTCCTCATTAATTTATTTCAGAAATTCTTTGTTTTCTAGCATCTACTTTCCTCTAAATTAACTTTAGAATAAAGTTGTGTCCAGGTATGCTTTTGATGAGAACCACATAAAATTTATATAGTATTTATAATTTGGGTAGGATGTCATCTTGTCAGTACTGAGTATTTGTCTAGTTCTGTCTCTCTCTCTTCAAACCATCAAACTATCAACCTTCAGAACATTTTGTCATTTTCTTCCTAAAAGCCTTTGATATTTGCTTGTTAGGGTTGCCTGTAGTTATCTATTCAACATCTTTATTACAGGAAATATCTTTTATTGTCTCTTTTTTTGCTGAAGTACTGTTATATTTATTTTTTACCCTTTTATATGGCAAATTCCAGAAAACATTTTTGGTTTGTTCATTTCTTTAGAAGTACTTGTGTAAGTTTGTGATTGATTTTTTGTTAAGTAGATATGAAAGTAATGGAAAACTAAGAAATTCGTTATTGAATTGATTTTTACATTATATTAATAGTTTTTACTAATAGAAAAAGAAATTACTATTGATATAGTATACTTTATTTACAATGAATTTATACTATAAGATTAGAATCACAAGAATAATTTCAAATTGAAAATGATTTCTGCTATGAAGTATTCATTGTGAAGAAAATACATAAATCATGTCATAATGTATAGGAATATTTCAAAATATTTGATGTTCTGTCCTTGATATTTGAAGGATAGTAATGGAAACTTGGAGTTAGCGGTGGCTTTCCTTACTGCGAAGAATGCCAAGACCCCTCAGCAGGAGGAGACGACTTACTACCAAACAGCACTTCCTGGCAACGACCGATACATCAGTGTGGGGAGCCAGGCAGATGCAAGTACGCTCACTTCCCTTCTTAACTTTTCCTCAGAACAACATGAGCAGTTTTCTTGGGAAATGTTTATTTTGTTTAAGCAGAACTGAAGGACAATAAAAGAACTACTTTAAAACTTGATTCTTTTTAGTATAGTTGAAAAGAGCATATCGTTTTATTAGCCGCATTATGGTCTTTTCCAGTTTATGAGTAAAAGATTGTATTTAAGTTACATATCCTTTCGTAGAGCATGTCACATAGTTGTCATTGTTTTGAAATAGGGTGCAGCTACAGGTGTTACTCGTTAAAGAAACAAAAATTTCTAGAATTTTAAATGGGCACCATCTTTTCTTTAATAGTTTTTAAGTGTCGGTAGAGGCCTTAATATTATTTTTGAAGGTAAACTGTTATTTCTAATTACTGATAGGCTTTCCTCTTAATAGAGTTTCCTTTCTCTCAACCTCTGTCTCTCCCCAAAATAAAGATGTTGACAAAAGGTTTATTAGCATGTAGCAGAATAAACACATATGAATTTCCCTCTCACACACATACATACATATGAAAATTTTTACTTGGGATTTAATTTTTGTTTATAATATGAATGCTTAATGCTTATATACCACTGAGTTTTTAAAAATATATTCAGTTACCTCCATTATTTCATTATGTTATAATAACCACTCTATGAAATGTAGGTATTTTTATGCATTCCAGATTTGAGAAGTTCTATTTCTAACTTTTATTTGAAGAGAATGTCTGATTGTGTTTATAGACTTCTCAAAGTTAGGAAACAACTAGGAAGAACCCATTCACATAGGTATTTATAGCTATCAATGGACATTAAAGACTGCTTAATGTTTGCTAATAAAATATTTTCATTTCAAGTTTTAAGGGAAATCTTAATATTTTTGCTTAACAAATGGTCTTATGTCAACCACAGCTGGAATACTACTGTCTCACACAGAGAACAGGTGATGGGAAAAGTTTAACATATGTAAGACAGACGGTTGCTTATATCTAGGTTCAAGACCAACTGTGCTTTGGCCCCTGTCCGTATTACTAACTTCATTTTCTACTGTTTTCTTCCTGTCACTCTACGCTGATAATGCAGAAGCCTGACATTCTCATCCACACAGTGCCGTTTAGTGGCTTATGTCTTTACATTTGCTGTTCCTTATGAGTACTGTGCTAGTGTGAAATGCTTTGCTTTCACTTCTGCCTTTTGTTTCGCTTGTGCCTTTCTTGCTTCACTGAAAACTTAACAGGGCAAGAGACCATTGATGTTCCCATTATCCTACTAAAATGTCATAGTTTCTCAAAAAATGTAAAATTATTTTTCACAATATGTATAAAAAAGCTGTTTCAAACCCAATAAAAGGGAATGAACTTGTTGCAGGAAAAAGAGAAAAGAAGAAGTGGTTAAAGTGAAAAAAAAAGAGAAATGTAAATAGAGGAGGAATTTATGGGAGAATAACATTTTTCAGGATTCTGAGACTTAGAAAAATGAAATTAGGTAGAAAAAGGAAAATAGACTGACTTAGATGGAAAGAAACAGGAAATTGACTGAACATTATTTAGTGTTCTAGTTAAAGGATGAATGGCAACTGAATTTTTAATATAGGTGGTAGATATTATAAGACACCATATATAGGAATGTAGGAAGAATTAGGACTCTAAGACTGTAAACAAAAGAAAATGTCT